>JARKIE010000229.1:0-154241 GCA_029378255.1 Mycena rosella | reverse complement strand
CAAGTGTCTCTAGCGCCGCGGGCGGGACTGAGAGAAATGTGCTGCCAGCGGGGCACAAACGAAATCAGCGCCGCCAGGAACTTGGCTGTATCCGGGAACGTGGTAGGTGAGCCCGGGTTACTGTTGCCTTCTAATGAGATTGAGAGCGGGCACTTTCCGGAGCGACCCAGCTAGGACTTAAAGATTTCCAGGCGCTGCACCCACTTCACCTGAAACAGTGCATCGAAGGAGCCGCCAAAGGGGCGCGTCGGTTCGACGACGTGAAGGCTTGCCCAGAGTCGGGGTGTAGAGAGCGATATAGCACGCCATGTGCTGCATATAAGGCCCAAGAAGATGACAGGCGCCTCGCGGGCGCTCATAGCACAATTTCGGTGGGTGGGCATACAGGCGACGAAGATTTCAAGTATATCCAGCGGGAGCTGTCGTACAGGAGAGATGAGCGCTGTGTGTCGCGCCACGGTAGGCACCGAGCTGATTGCGCTCCTCCGTCACTTTATTGAGATTATTCCGGACGGCGGCGATTTCTGCATCGAGGTGCTCCAGTTGGCTGGTAGGATCGACGAGGACGGCCTATATTTCTGACACCTCGTCGTCTTTGGGAGCGTAGTTGATGCCGAGCTTTGAAGCGAACGGAGATCCGGACGACATGAACGCTCGCCAAATGTTCGCACTACGTTCGCACTAGCGCTGTGGCAGGCTGTGGCAGGACCGAAGATCGTGGGAGAAACCTGCCTATCGTGATTGTATCGTGATGCTAGTCTGTAGTTAACCGCGCGTTGATGACACTGATGTATTGGTGGTCGACCTTGTTACGTAAACTTCAGAGTTTGAATTTTGGCCGGGTTCGTTCAACACTTCCAGCAACCTACAACATAAGTCATAGGAGGCCGAGCAGCTCGGAATCCAACTCCGAAAAGCTTGGTCTCTTCACAATATTTTATTTTCCCATTTTCGTATGGAACGAAATATCCCTCGGCCCGCGTCGCCGACCCATCAAATTTCGGCATCGTGATTCAGACGTCCATGCAAGAAAAGTGGACGGAAAAGGGACTGATTGTAGGGCCCTGCAGCATAATCCAAGACTAAACTATCAAGAAACACGCTGCAAAAGCGCAAACGAATCCCGAGAATTTTGAGATTACATAACAAGGCTGACTTCCAATCAAGCTGACCGGGTAATCGACAGACTACAACACGCGAGGTACGAGCGAATAATGTTGTAGCGTCTGTTTATAAGAGACTATTGTGATGCCAAGATTGGCAAGAACCGGTACATACTACTACCGAGCAAGAACCAAGCAAGAACAAGATTTAATTTTTCGGTGGGCCTTTGAGTGAGCGTAGCTTCCAGCCACAACATACCAAAGCTGCCGCTGTCAAGCCTATTCTGATGACGAGCGATCACGTGGTCAGTGTCCTCTTCAGATTGAGGTTAAATTTCCACGATTTCATCTTTCCGCTTGGTGCTGTTGAAGACCCTGTGGAAGACTCGCTTGCTGGCCTGGCATTCATAAATTCTACGGATTTCGTCCCTCGTGCTGCATGGATCTAGGAAACCAACGGAATGGAAGACTGGCCTAGTGGTGCGATCTCGGGCGACAGTTTTCTATTCCATCTGAAGTTTAAGGAAATGAGACACTAGGAAACACTGAACCCAATGCCCAAGCCACTGACATCCAAGCTTCGGACTTTGACGAACTAGCAAGCAACAGAATGGCCTAGTGGCACAACTGCGGGCAGCAGGTTTACCATTCCATCGAAATTTCTACGCCCTATAGCCCGTCGCCCTCCCGGACGAATCGTTAGCGAAGCTCTTGTTCGCGTCCTACATCGCTTGTGGCATACCATAAAGGGGCATGTGGCATTCACATGCATCAGCCCTTGCCTCCGGTGTCATTCACTGCGTTCAGCCGGGCCTTAGACCCGGCTTGGTCTACCGGCACGCAGCCCCACGTTTAGGCGGTTAGATCATGATGGTCTGGGCCACCTACTAGTAGGCACTGCCGAGACCAGATGTCGGCTGCCGGCACGCAGGCCGGCCGAGGCTCCCTCGACCGACATGTCTATGTATGCTACTGTACTTTTTCAATCAATTCGACAGTCACATGTCACGGACCCCCTGCCGGTGTCGAAATAACAATTGTAGCGCGCTTTGCGGCAGAGCCCACTAACGGTTTATTGGGTTGTGAAACAAATACCAAGCCTGGAGAGTTTCATGATTCTCCATCCAATGAATTATGTTCGTGCTTGGGACCTAAAAAATTGGCAGGGTCGAACAACTTCAAGTTGATCTGCAACACCAGTCCGTATGCAGAGAGAATGCTGTAGGAAGTATCATGGAGCAACAGCAATAATTGTTCCAGCAGGGTAGATGAGTTGTACACAATGAGGGATACCGGTAGTCACTACCTCTCATTGTGTACAACTCATCACCCTAAAGTATTTGAGGCATTCCTAGACTTTGTAATGAGTTTTGAGTTCCGGGTCTGACCTCCGCGAAAACACTGAATGGGAGCGAAACATGTCGGATCAGACTTCACTTCCCCCCACGATGTTCAAGCTTCACTTTTGGACTCTAGTCTTATCAAGGCTCCTCTCTCCAGGTATCGGATCTGGCTGGCCCTTGACACTGCTTATCCTTCGGTGTTTGATACATGAGGGTTATGTAATGAGGACCCACCTTCAAGGGTGCTGGTAAAACCTCATCTGATTGCATGGTGAATAATCACTAGCAGAAGATCTTCACCACTATATGAAGTAGATATACATGGTTACCTGCTGAATCTTGGCCTGCAGGCTGCAGAACATCAATGAATATTTAGCAGCCATGTTGCAGGGCTCCCTGCTTCGTGATCACGGTGCGAGCTGCCTCAGTTTATTTTACATATCTAGATAACTGGTGGAGTCGGCGGAATTACCCGCGGAGTCCATCCAGGTGACCAGTGATGTATGTGTCTTGGTGAACAAGCACGAAAATTTAATTCTACCACTGAGGAAACATTTGAACGCTTCATACACTGTGCAGCATGCTTGATATGAAGGGCAGATATCACACAATATACACTTCTGGGCTCTTGTGCCTCGCCTGCACGGATCAAATTTCCGCGATGGAACCACTATCCAGCCAGTCCGGGATGCATGGATCGTGCTGAGGCTGTTAAGAGTTAGAGAAATTTCGGTTAGTATAACAGAAATTGTAGAGAGGTTCGGAAATCCTTGTCCAAGAACAATTGCCTTAAGTCCTTAATTCTCAGTGACCTGCCAAACTATGGTAAATCCACATAGAATGTGCGCAGAAATCAGCTTGCTACACTTAGGACAGCTTCCAAGTACTTAAGTAAGCGAGTACGCATTAGTCAAGTATTGGGCAGTTGAGCGATCTCGGCAGTATATCACGTGCTGAAAAGGCTTTCACTTAGTTCATGCAAAAGGGAGAAGATGGGAGTTTGTATTCAAGATAGGATGACCTCTTCTGAGGGGATCCTCAGCTATATAAACTATTCTACTGAGTCCTACTATGGAGCCGCACCTATAACTTAAATTGCGGACCCATCAGTTCAACTGGGCCGAAGTCGATAAATGATCAATTCAACATATCTCCAAAACAGCAACTGTATTCGGAGCACACAGGATGGTTACAAGTCGTAATCATAAAAGGTTCGTGATTGTGAAGTCATGAGGATAATGGGCAGCATAGTAAATGGAAATGGAAAGGGGGATGATAGTGAGTCGCGTGCCAGCTGCTAAGTATCCATAACAGAGGTGGTGTGCTCTCCCCCAGGAAACCTTGAAATCCAACATGAAAGCACATCTGTCTCTTTCTCCATCACATCCTCAGCACACACCCGTGGAGGAGCCATTTGTGTACTCAGAGCAGTGAGGCATGTGCTCCTTGGCCACTATTTGATGGCATGGGGCAATTTCCCTTGTACATAACAAAGAGAAGCAGTCTATCTAGTAATCCATTTCCATCTAAATATTCCTGTGATGCATAATCGGGCTCCCTTGCACTGTCAGCTGATTCCTGAAATGGGGGAAAATTCTACCGTCCACTCTTTGTCCATTCGTATCTGGCGGCGGTGCAAGGTGAGCTCCTGAAAATGAATACCACCCTAGGAAGAACAGATGGTAAGGTCATAGGTGTCTTCTATGTTCAACAATTGAGTTGGATAGGTACTCACACGTTTGCGGTGCTATTGCACTGACTGTGTTCCCTGGTTAAAAATAAGGACCTTGTGATTCAAATTACCGAGGCCAACTTTGTTTCATGTTGAGCAAGTTCTGTCAATGCAGGTTGTACTTGGATCTTACTTAATGTCTCACAGATACACATTGAGATGAGGTAAAAGAGCTAGAATTTGAATCTTTGATTGCCAGTGATTCTAGAACTTGTTAATTTCAAGAAACCGACACATCAGCCGGGATATTCCAACGTTGAACGATCCGGCGATAGGCCCATGTTCCAAAGGGGAACTGCAAGAGGTTCCAAAGCTGAATGGTGCCACTCTGCTGTCATTGTGCTATTTGCCAATGACAGCTATAAAATGGTCGCTACAAGTACACCTTATACACTGACTCGGAAAAAGTATTGGATCACCGAGGTTCAAAGCTTCATGCCTTTGCTGAACCACTAGAGTACATATAACAAATATTTTCCATGGTGCATTAGAAACATATTGGGGGACCCTAGTGACCCCTGCAGAGAGGGGGTCAAAGACGACGCCGTCGGGGAAGAATGATGTCAACATCGCGCACATGTGATCCAATTCTTTTTCCGCATTTGGGCAACATCACGTTTTCAATCTGAACCACCACAACGACGCGTCGTACAACACTCTAACTTCACATACACCTTCTTCCTCATCATGTCTGACACCACTGCTGCTCAAAAGGCTGCCATAGTCGCACTGAAGGACACAGGAATGTCCAATAGGGCCGTTGCGGACAAAGAGGATGTCGCCCCCTCCACGGTGTCCAGGATCAACAGGCGTTATGGTTCGACACATAATTTCGAGTCCAAAGGGGCCAAGAAGGGTCGTCCCCCAAATTGGACGAACGGGACATCCGAAAAGCCCTCCGGATGCTCTCTTCTGGGCGTGCCAAGAATGCATCCGACCTGAAACGGAAGTTTTTCCCCGGAATTCATGTCGATACCATCCGCACAGCACTCCGAAAACAGGGGCTTAAGGCCTACATTCGACAGTCGAAGCCCCTTCTCACCGCTCGTCACCGTAGGAAGCAAGTTGACTGGGGGGAGCGCCATTGTTATTGGACAGTGGAGGATTGGCGGGCGGTCATATTTTCTGATGAGTCCAAATTCAACATTTTGGGTTCTGATGGCCGGGAGTGGTGTTGGAGGAAGCCAGGGGAAGCTAATGACGCCAGATACACCAAAAAGAAGGTCAAGCACGGTGGCGGGAGTGTTATGGTGTGGGGGTGCATCACCCGGCATGGTGTCGGCAAACTCCACCGCATCGAGGGCATCGAGGGCATCATGGATCGCTTTGTTTACACCGATATCCTTTCCCAATCCCTCCTCAGCACTCTCGACAAGCACGATCTGGACCGCGCGACCATTTATTTCCAGCAGGACGGCGATCCGAAGCACACATCAGGTCACGCGATGGGTTGGCTTGATCTGGAAGGCATCGATGTCCTCCCCTGGTGCCCGAATTCACCCGATATGAACCCCATAGAGAATTTGTGGGATCACCTCAACCGCATGGTGCGTGCTCGCAATCCATTGCCGAAGAATCGGGAGGAGCTTTGGCTTGCTTTGAAGGAGGAGTGGGAAAACATTGATCCGGAGGTTATTGCAACGTTATACGACAGTATGCCCAACCGAGTCCGGGACTTGTTGAAGGAAAATGGTGGTTCGACTGGCTATTAACACCTCGTAAGCTTTCTGCATTTTATTTGGTCGTCAAACGACTCTTCTGACTTGAATTCTGTCCGCTGCCTATAAACAGATTAATAATTGGATCACCCTTGCCTCGTAAATTCTACACACAAGTCCCAGTTCTTCACTTACAGTCTCGAGTTTTTACATGTGTTATCTAAAATTATATGGCTACCCTTACAGCATTTTAGACCTACCTGAAATCGGCTGGGAGTCGCACAGAAATCCAATATTTTATATGTTGCACGTGATCCAATACTTTTTCCGAGTCAGTGTATGTAGATTCAACTTGAACCCGGACTATCCAAAACACGAAATTTGGCTGTATTGTGAGGTTTTTCTGGCCAGGGGCTGGCACGGATATTGTCAGTTGGATTTCTTGCAGTGTGAGCCGATTGCTACCCTTATGTTATAATATCATGCCTCGGGAACGGAAAGAGGAGGCACGTAAATTGCCCGCGAATAAAAAAGAAATGCATTCATCAGGAATCGAACTCACTCACAAAATGACATGTTGGCTCTGCTTGGTGTAGGAAAATTGCATATTTTGGTGAGACTTTGCACCATTAGGGTGCTTTAGGACCCACTACCTAAAGTTAGTGGGCATATGTCAGGGGGTCACGCGTCAGAGAGGGGTCTATCGGGTGGAATTTTGGTCACTGGCCGGCCCAAATCGCGCTCAGCGACGCAAAAAGGCAAAAATTTGCCATCGGTGTCGAAATTTTGGGGGGTGTCACGAGTCCAATTGGGATCTAGAATAACGAGATACCGAGATTGATCGGGTATGATGGTGGTACGATCGGCCGAGCCATGCCATTGATGCGTGGAGGTGCTGGCGTGGGGAGCGGGAGAAGGCAGGCGCGGGCGGTGGCTGACTGTTGTCGTCTTGAGAGAGCTGGGCGGGCGGCTGACGGTAGGCCTCCTGCAAGAGCTGGAGCTCCTGCCCCTCGCGCCGCTCCCTCTCGCGACGCTCCTGCTCCTCGCGCTGGCGACGATGTCGAGGAGCTGGATCTCCTCCTCCAGCAAGAGCTCCAGCGAGGGGAGTGCAGACGTGAAGAGAGGCGGGGAGATGGTGGAGGAGAGAGAGGAGGCGTGTCGTAGGTCTTTGTTTGGCACAGACAGCTGGCTTGTTGCGGAGTCGAAACTCCGCGGGATGCTGGCAGTATTGCCGGACCTCGGTACTTCGTTATTTCGGACTCCCAGATTTCCTGGGTGTCACGGTGGGTTCCCAGCTTTGCCGAATTGTCGAACTGGTATTTTGGGTCACGGGTCACATCCCCTGTCGAATTGATCGAAAAAGTACAGTAGCCACATGCGTGTCGAGGGAGCGCCCTTCACCTCTGCTGCATCCTTTCAATACATCTGTACCCTGTGGCCTCTTCCCTGCCAATGCACATAATACTTACCGTACGACCCTGCATATGTGTTCTTGCCATCTAATTTATGCTTCACCCAGGGGCATTGAAGCGGCCATCTGCAGCACGATGGAACCTTTCAATTTTAAGCTAGAGCAAGAATGTACAGTCTTTAACAGGGAAGCGCAATAATCAGACTGTTCATGGATATTTGTGCCAAATCCCACGCAAATTACTCGGTCCAAATTGTATTCTAGATCGGATTGATATCTAGTCCATGGCACAATTTACCTTTGGGGGCAACATTGAGTAGGTGTCCAGAACGAGGCAAATCTTTCTGGGACCCCAAATATGCCCAAATAACGTAGAAGCGCATCACTTCGACGTGATCAATTGAATTTCTGGGGGTATGCTTTTTGGTGGTTTAACCTACATATCTGTAATCAGGGACGCTGAAAACCCCCAATGCAACAAAATTGTCATATGCCAGCACTGTGAACACAGAAAGCAGGAAAGGCCTGGTAGTCGGGATCAAAGGCTGTGAAATGCGGCCAAAAACATCGCAATTTTGAGGGCTTCACAGGAGCTTTTTGCACAAATCCTTTTGTGGACAGGATAATGCGATATTCTACTATACTCATATAAAATTTGGACCTAGTCGGAACCCTCAAAGGTAGTGTTGCGCTTCCCTGTTAAAGACTGTATGTATGTTAAATCTTCTGCTTGAGATGAGGTCAAAATCCTAGCTAAGCAGCACAGATATAGACGACAGGCGTCGAGACGGATGGGGCCAGGTGCGGCCGGCTAAACGCGGCTCGTCACGTGCGATCTGGTTGATCTAGACGCACGTGGGCGTCTAACTCCGCTGCAGTTGACTACCCACTTAGACCCGAAAGTGATAAGGGCAGGCTGAACACATTGATTTGGCTCGTGGTATGGGGGTATGGCTGTAATACTGTAAAATAATTATTTTGTGGAACAACCATGTTTTGCATCAAAAAAGCAACCACCTTTTATCCTTCTGGGGAAAAAACAGGTCAACAGCAGACACAAAAAATGGAGCAGGTGTTGAAAATCCAAAATGTAACAGGTGGCAAGGTTGAAAAAAAAATGTCGGACCTCAGGTTGCAACATGAAGGGAGCCCTTCCCAGCAAATCAATGATGATCAGATCTTATCTACCACCCTCAAACATTGTGCCGACGCTCAAAGATGGATGAGGGCAACCACTGAGGCCATGCCTCTGATGACTCCGTGTTACGCCAGTCACCCGTCAGCAATTCATGGAGAAAGCACTTCCCTAGAAATTCTTGGAAATTCTTCTTCTTCACAAGCCTCTGTGCTCAGGCGACCAGGTGAGTCCAGACAAGCTGACACAGTGAACACAGCACGCAACCGTACTATACCTCGACTGTACACTCCCTTTGGGGCGTCTTTTTTTGGCTACACCCTCACCCGAGTTCCGAATGTGAGTTTCTTCCAGGAGAAGGCCGAACCTTCGTTTTCTAGCTTTACGATCAAATCTTGGTCGTGAGGGTTCGGTGGCTATGTCTGGTCCACATTGCCGGAATTCAACTTGGGGGATAGGGCAAGCAGCCTGGCCCACATTTTTATACGGCCGCCGCTGAGCTGTTACTTTTTTGTTGGTCCAGCACAAGTGTTACTTTCCTGGTCAACACATAGGTTTCACTTTTTTCCGAGAGATGGGGGGTTGCTACTTTTTGTGATATTCCTGCACCAAGCTAGTACATTTTTGCAAAACTGGGGATGTGTCTGTTTTTTCAAGGAAAAGTAATTATTTTACAGTATTACAACCATATGGGGGACTAACGGTGACCGATTATCATTGGCAGGGGTGGTGCTACCCGAATGGCTCCCTTGTGTTGAACTTTGCGATTAGGCTTTCTGATGGAGCATGCCAGTGCGTAGTGATCAGGCCGCCAACAAGCATCACGATCGTGGAATTGCTGAAATTCGCAGCTGTAATCTCCATCCTGTACTCCTGCTCCTGAAATCATCGTCTGGGTCCGGTGCACTTAATTTCCCTTGTGTTCAGCTTATGCGAAGTCTGGGAAGTGAACGCTTGCAACAGGATCCGCGAGTTTTCACCCAGGTATTCTCCCCGGGGTATGATCAGCGAATACAGCGGGGTCGAACGAGGCCTAGTCTCAGAGACGCCTCGACATAGCAAGGCTAGACGACGCTCGTACATCGCTGGTTGAAAACGAGTCCCGAGTCAGCTATATATATTATCGGCGACTGGCTAGAGGGCCACCTTGAGGGTTTTAGTGTCCCATGGACCGTTAAATTGGAAGACTGCGGCTTATGTGTACAGAGGGTGTAGTCTGGCATCCTACGAATCGATTGAGGTCGGTGACCCTCAATTCGGTGAAGTTTTGATGGCTCAGCGAATATTTTGCGCCGGCATGTCCAAAAACGGCTTAGTGGGCCGGGTGCCGGAACTTTTCCAGTCAGCCACAAGTGACGTCGCCCTGCGTTCCTCGCACAAGGGTAAACACAAAGGAGTTGTTCAACACATGAAATGGGCCACTATGATGTACAGGACTAATCATTACTGGCCTCTAGCCTGGTTTGAGTCAAGAACCTGGTTTGAGTCTGGATAGCAAAAGCCGGGCGGCCACACCAGCTACATGTGGCCGCACGGCGGCCGATATGCCACATAATGATATTGGAAGAGGGTAAACTCATATTGAATGAAAAATGAACATAATGAGATGGATTAGGGGATATGGATTGTGATCGTTGGTAGGTCAAAATCCACCCATCCAAAAGCGTGCCGCCGCGCAGCACCAAAATGAGGCGCAGATCTAAAGTCAGCTGGTATGATCATCAGAGGATCTATGTGAACGTACATGAACCACCATGTTCTCGGCCAGGGGCGTCCATCTCCCCAGAAAAACTCGAAGTGTCGAGCTTGCGTAAACCGGTGTTTGGACGCCGTACGCCACAACGATGGATGAACAGAGTCTGAGAAAAGGTAGCTTCCCCATCGATGGACTGCACTCACTATGGAGACTGCACAGACCGAATCTCGGAAGGGCAACGCCACCATAGCATCCGATAATCGATTGGCGGTGCGTAGCCTTCAGGAACATGCTAACTTGAAACTTGAGGGTACTGTATAATTACATTCAATTCGACCGGGGGTGTGACACGTGACCCAAATTTCCAATTCGACCATTCAACCATGGCCCAAACTTCGTGTGACAGAACCAAAATTTTCGACCACTGGAACAAAAATTTCCAAATTTACGCGTCGCGGAGGTGATTTTACCGCCTGTGTGACGAAAATTGCATTCGACCAAGGGGTGGGTTACGCGTGACAAGAAACCGACATTCTCCATCGACCAGGGGTGCGTGATGCGTGACGGTCGAATTGAATGTAATTATACAGTATTAATGCCAGAGAAGAGCAGGTCCAGCGGTCGGAAGGCGCCCAGGATGTAACATCCTACGAACAGATCGTCCACCGGAAGTCGTAGAGAGACGAAGAGGTCGTGGAGAATCCTGGAGATACAAGCTGTTTCTCACAAGCGATGCCGTGCGGGAATAAGAAAACACGTGTTCGGCATCCCGCACCGGTGATCAAGCCGGCACAGTTTGTGGTCAACTCCATCAAATTGGCCCAAATTTTGTTTCCGAGGGCGTCCCTACATCCCTTCCAACTTACAGGTAAGACATTGTAAGAAACTTTTACTCATGGCCTTGGAGGGTCGAAGTGGCCCACTAACTAGTCCGGCCCACTAAGCAGTCGCTGATAATATAGAATCGGCGCTAATCAACAGGCTTATCCAATCTCTCTTGCTTCTTCCGTCCCACAATGACTCCGCCGCTTACCCTCCTCGTAAATGCATATCGTCCGTACATGCCCCTCATCCCAAGGCACTGATCATAACTCCACCTAGGCCTTGCATTTCTCCTCTGCTTGCTTCAGATCGGCTCTGCACTAGCGGCAATCTGCCTATACGGCCTGGCTCCGACCGGTATGCGATACCCCCATTTTCACACATCTCAGCGGTATCCTCTCAACGCCCCTATGCAGTTGGCGTAATGTGCTTGCAGATCACTCCCATCGCGTATAGCGTGTGGGCTCTGGCGGACATCTCCCGGCTGTAAGCCATTCTCACCTTTATTATTTCGCGGCCGGAGCCACGCTGACCCTCACATAGCCTTCCCTACACCCGCCGTACCGATACGACCATCCGTTCGCGCGTTGGCACGCACTATAACTCACTCATAGCGCACTATTACTTCTATTTGATATACGGCACGTCGTGGTCAATTCCTTAATATTTGAGCTGACACGCTCTGGATCCACACAGCAATCTCGATGTACAACCTCGAGTTGAGGCCCAGCCTGGGTGCCACGTGCCGCGCGAACACATTACACCTCTGGCAGTGCATCCCGTTCGCGTTAAACGACGTCCTCCTGCCCGTGCTCATCGTCACGCGTAAGTTATCCCCTCTCGATATCGTGCATCTCGACTGACCCGTCATTCCTACCCCGAATGCTCAGTTCTCGCCGCATCGCAAGTCCTCCGCCGCCGCGCCATCGCAATTCATGGCGTAGCTCTGGTGCCCATGCCCGAGCCCGTTCCGCGCCCTTGGGGATACTTCGACAGAACTGTCTGGGCATGGAAGACGCCTCATCTGGCGGAATTCGAACTGCCGGTGTCGGTTGAGGAGACCGGGGAATCTGAGAAGGTTGTAGTCAAATCGGAGAAGGCGGTGGCCCTTGCTTGATTTCATAGTCCAAGTACACGTATCCGCTTATGGTGATCCCTCGTTCGCCGCCTCTCGCCTCACTTTCCTCATCCATCTAGCTCAGTGCTGTTGCCTTGTTACCTGCATGTTTTTTTTGCGTGCCCCCTACGTACGAGCATTCAAAGTTTGAGAATATTAATGTATTCCCCGAATGCGCGATCGAATCAGGCTGAGCACCGTTCAAATTGCGTTCATCGAACCCAACATCGAACAGTCCGGGAAGTCCGTGTCTCAACGTGTATGGGGTAATTTTGGTTTTATTTGCCTGATTTTCATCTTGCTCTCACTCGCAGGCGTGCAAACTCGGAGTAACGACGTGTTGAAGACCGATTCCACACGTTGGTTTCGGAATAGTCACCGGCAACGTCCTCATCAACCGACTTACACAAATCAAATTGAACCTGGTACTCCCTCATGAATTCGAGGGGGTCGATGTACAGCGCCTCCGTGTGGGGCTCCGTCGCAGGGCCGTCGGTCGACGTGTAGTTCCCCCGTCGGGGTCGAAGAAGCGCGTTTCGCGGATGAGAGGGTACGCGAGGTCCCACTCGAGCGCGAAGTCGAGGGGCTCGATCCGGGTGTGGTACATCGGCCAGCGAGACGGCGTCCCGAAGGTGAATGGGTCGGTGGCTATGAATACTTGGCTGAACGGCAAACCGCGAGGCATTGCAGGCGGATAGGGGACAGAGTGTGTCCACCTGGGCCAGCCGGGGGGTGAGCTGGGTGTTGGGAGGCGCGGTCTCGCGCAGATGGTTTCCCGCACACAGCGGCGAACAGACGCCCAGCGAGCAATAGGGGCATATCTGCTCCATGGCCGAATCCCTGCGCGAGAGGGAGGTCAAGGCGCCGTCTTTATACAAGCCCATGGCCGACAGTTTGCACGGGATAAAGAATGGCGTAACTACCGGCGTCGGACGAGAACAAAAAGCATCGATAGTTGGTGCATTTCCCCACCTACCGGCCTACCTACCAAGTAGAAAGAGCCGTCGGACGCGAACAAAAGGCATTTTTTGATGGACGTCCGAGTCGGTGCAAAGTCCCCAGCTAGAGAGCAGCAACGGCCTCGCGATCGTATCCAAGACGTACTTAGCGAGCACAAGTACAACAAGGCCTCTCACCGCCAGAT
Source organism: Mycena rosella (assembly GCA_029378255.1). NCBI lineage: Eukaryota > Fungi > Basidiomycota > Agaricomycetes > Agaricales > Mycenaceae > Mycena > Mycena rosella. The sequence continues at coordinate 141,080 of JARKIE010000229.1, read as the reverse complement.
GGAATAGAAAACCCCCAGATCTCGATGCTGGGAATATTTTCTGAACAAGAAGCGGGCGCGTGCCTACTTTGAACGCCGCGGGATGCCGCGGGACCGGAAAAGATATGGGAGGCTGAGTGTCCGAGTATGGTGGCGGCGTACGGGCGGGAAGGGCCCGCATATGCGGGTGAGTTGAATAGACAGTAATGGGCAACTAATCAGAACTAATCTAGTAATCTACCTACGTACGAGTCTGTTGTAAACAGACGCCACAACTTGATGCTTGTACCTCGCATGTCCTACGTACCTACATTCGCACCGACCCGGCGTACTTGAACCGGTAAGAATGGCGCGTCCGCAGTCGCAGCAACGTCAGAGACAAGACGAAGACGGGGCAAGACAGCATATGTGATATTAACTCGGTACTATATGTAGTTCATGAATCAAAGCAGTCTACCCTGCAAAGCATGCGCACGCCTTACGTACGCGGGGGCCCAAGTGCCCCCCTCTTCCAACTAACGTCTCGCAGTCGGCCCTAAAGCTTCTCCGCGGCATACGCCATCGCGGCCTGGCGCTCCTGCAGGTCGATCACGTCCGCGTCGCGGCCCTTCGTCTCGGGGATGAGGAACGTGAACGGGATGCACACGACGGCAACGCCGAAGAAGAGCCAGAGCACGTTCTGCGCGCCGACGTTGGTGCTCATGATGGAGACGGCGAGCGAGGCGATGATCGCGCCGCACTTGCCGCACGCGGCGGAGAGCCCGTGCGAGAAGCCGCGCACGCGTGTGGGGAAGACTTCGGCGGGGACTGCGAAGCGGCGTCAGCAAGGAATAGAGAGGGCAACGAAGAGGAGGGACGGGCACGCACTGACGAAGGTGGTCGCGTTGGCGCCAAAGTTGAAGAAGAACTGGAGGAAGATGAAGCACGCGATGAGGCCGCTCGGGTTCGCCTTGAGCGCGTGGTACTTGCCCGCCATGACCGCAAAGATGATCGCGTTCATCGTGAGGCCCATGATCTGGATGTTCTTGCGCCCGAGGTACTCGATCGTGAACAGCGTGAAGTAGTAGCCAGGGAGGAACCCGCCGACGGCGATGATGACGTTCGCGACGCCCTGCTGCCAGAGGTACTCCCACGGGTCCTTGCTGTTCGCGAGCCCCAGCGCGGAGATGAAGATCGACTGGTTCAGCGAGATGCCGTAGAAGATGAGGTCGAGCAGGAACCACGACGTGGTCGTGCCGATGAGGATCTTGAGGTGGCGCCACTCGGAGAAGTAGTCGCGCGCGTCGCGCCACGCGGCGGCCTTAGCGGCCTTGGTCGCGGCGAGACTGCCGCCGGCCACGGGCGCCGCGGCCTCAGCCTCGTCGACACTGGCGTCCGAGCCCTCGACGGCCTTCTCGCCGTGGTGGTCGAGCTTGATGCCCTTGACCTGCCCTTTTGCGATGAGCGTCGGGTCCCCGCGCATGGCCTGCACGCCCTTCATGCGCGTCGACTCGGTCATCATGAGGCGCTGCACGATCGTGATGATGCCCGGGATGATGATGAGCCCGGTGTAGATGCGCCAGAGCGAGTTGAGCTGCCCAGTGTGGTGGTGCTCCCCGACGCCCTTTTTGTAGATGGCGAGCAGGATGATGAAGATGATGCCGCCGACAAGCGCACCCCAGCCCTGCATCGCGAAGATGAAGGTGACCATGGTGCCGCGGCGGCGGAGGTTCGCGCGGTCGGCGACGACGGAGGCGGACATGGGGTAGTCGCCGCCGATGCCGATGCCCATGATTGCGCGGAAAACGGTGATGTAGGTGAAGAGGTTGGTGCCTAGGGAGAGGGGCCCCGAGATGATGAGGATGGTCGCGACGGTCGTGACCATCATCTCGATTCCGTAGACAGCCTTGCGCCCAAAGACATCTCCGGCCAAACCGAACGTGATCTGACCGACGACACACCCGATGTTCGCCGCAGCCTTCAAGACACCACCCTGGAGCGGCGCGTTGGCGATCGTACCCGAGAGCTTGCCGTTCACAACGTAGCTGCGCAAGGGTAAGCACAAGGATGTTGTCATACAAAGAGTCCTTACTTGAGGATAACGACGACCAAGTTGATGTTGAACAGGTCGTACGCATCGATGAAGAAGCCAGCTGCACCAATCATCAGTCCAGGGTAAAGGATAAAATAAGCACAGCGACGACGCACTGGACGCAATGAGCAAGAGCTTCAACTCGGGCCAGGTGAGCCTCCAGCGCGACTGGTTCTCGCGCTCGACCTCAGAGAGGTGGCTATCGTCGAAGGCGTCGGCGGTGTCAATGGCCATTTTGCGGTGAGCGACGACGGGGGAAGATCAGGAAGGCAACGAAGCGAATCAGGCGTCGGGCCGAGGTAATATCTGCCGTTGTGGACGCACGTTCGCTCGGAGCCACACGCTCGTTTCAGCCGCTGATTGTTCATCACCGCTATTTTGGACGCAGACCAAGATTGTTATTCAGTTGCTGTCGCGGTTATTCGTGGCCAGGCAACATCCGCGTGCATGTGCCCGTTGCTTTACTCGCTTTACTCTTTGCGAGCCAGGGGAGGCGGGCGGAACAGCCCCAGAGTCATGCCGAGAACGGGATCAATGATGGACCATCACCCAAGCGCATCAACCTTGATGCGGCCCTCTGAATCCAAACCGTCGAACGTTTGTGCGCAACTGCGCATCGTGCGCCGTTCCTGGTGCGCTACAGCATTCAAGGACAAGCACTCATGCGGTCGAACGCACGCCCACGCGCGGGGGCCGTTCAACAGCATTTTGGCATCGGGTCGCACGCGCAACAGCATCGGGTCGGAGCATGGCAGTTTAATACAAACACGGCTACTCGGCAGCCGCTGGATAGCTCGCTGGATTGTCCATCTCGTTAAGGGATAGTCCGACTCTCCACCGCATCTCCATTGTGCTGCGCGGACGTACCGCCTCGCGCAGTCGCTTATATTTAAAGTCACTGCTGTGCGCACTATCCCCACCTTCATTCCTTCTTCGTCCTGGTGCAATTGGAGCGGAACGCAATTTGATTTCGCCCGACGGGACGCAAAATTACCCTCAAGACTCTCTAGACACCTAAAGATCCTGGCTCACCATTTCTCATCGCAATCGGAATCTCCCGCCGGTGCCGCAGCGACCTTGATATTTTTGACTCGTCCACTCCTTGGATTCATCTCGGTCGCGTGCTGCCTACTGCCCTCAATTAGACTCTCCCACCGCCCCCGGCGCCACTCGTTATCTTTGGGACCTTGCTATCTTTGGCACGCTTCACAGAAAAATCGGGGCCCTTTCTCCTTCGCCTCACTTGCGCTCATAACAAGTTCGACGGAGAAGCGATCTCCCCACTAACCCCTCCACTAACCCACTAACCCACTAACCCACTAACCCACTAACCCACTATGGCTGTTATCATTTCCGGCGCCGCGGGCAAGAGGCAAGGCATCCTGTCGCCCTGCCTAGATTCGTCTTCAACGCACCGCCACCGCCAAGGTGCCACTTCTGACGTGAGGCACGCAGCGGAGGTATAACTTAATATGTAACGAGCCCCTCTCTGTTCAGGCTCGCGGGAATTCTGCACCACGGGATACCAATATTGGCGGCCGCACATGTGGCTCGTAGCTCGTAGCTTTTAAGCTGGTCTTATCAAAAGCTGGTATCAGCGTAGCGATTCCTGGGTCCCGCCACCGTGCACCGTGACCGTGAGCCATGTGTAGGATCCCGGAAAGTAGAACCCGATTCCCGTTCCGCGTCGTAGGTGTTGTCTTATCACCCGTCCCGTCCCACTGCCCAGTCGCGCATAAGTACTTATTCGAACCTCTTGGCGCGGGATGCATTTTCGGATCGCAAGCACAGCACTGTATGAATCCATATCTGGACATCCTATCGCTATTCACGCGCAAGCACTGGCACATGCGGTGGTCCGAGCTAAAAGTAAACCTAAACTGACTCGTTAATAATTTAATACCCCGCCGCCTACTAGTAGTGCGCACATGGTGAGCAAGAGTATCGCCCGTGATAAAACGGACCCTCGGACGATGCGGTCGGCCGCCACATATGTATGTACGTATCGTATTTATATTCTGGCACGTCCCGGCCGCCTAGGACCCCCTCACCATCATCATGCATGCATTCATGATTCGTATCCCTCCTCCTCCTCCTCCAGCAGCAGAACTCTGCAGAAACCCCGATTGATACTGAAGTTTGACAGGCAACGACTTTAGGATTGACAGGGAAGCATGATGGAGGTATTCGCCGACGGAGCGAGAGACCGATCACCGAGATCTGCTTCATGACTTCAGGAACGGCGGAAGAGAGCGGATCGGCAGTGATGCTAAGGGAATTCTACATTGCCTAAGCAGATTCGGTGGAAAGAAAAGCATAAATTGAGCATAACGGCGGAAAACACTGAACAGAAGTATTTGGGCGCCAGCATGCGAAGAAAAAAAATGATGGATGTGTCGCACTCGTCGAAGGATCGATGAAATCCATGTCAACTTGGACATAAGTCAGTCAATTCAATTGGTTCAGGTACAACTCATTCTTGTAAGTCGAAGTGGATCCTCCGCAGATCACGGATATCGCTACCCAGCGCTATATAAATGAGCGGATGATCCACCACGGCCCCACAAACAATGTTGAACAAGATCATCGCAACCTCCATCCTCCTCTTTATCTTGGCAGCGGCCATATCCGCGCAAACAATACAGTGCGAATGCCCTCCATCTGAATGTGCGTGTCCCGTGTCTCATGATAGTCAAGATAACTGACTTTGCCAGCGGACTGCACGGTTCTAACCTGTAAGAATAATGGTGCTTTCCGTTGACGCTGTTGACCAGATCCTCAATTACAGGCCCATCCGCACATATTTGCTGCAACTCGGAAAGCCCCCCTATGTGAGTTGCTCTATGGTGTTGCAGACACTATGTGAATTAACGGCCTCGGAAGCTGCGTCGCCGTTTTACCACATGGGCCCAACTTGTGTGTCGATTGAATTGGACATCAGGAGTCTCTCAACTCCTGCACTTCATTAAAGTCCACTGTCTGCAAAGTCTCGGGAACGCTGAGCTACTGTATTTACTGTATCATGAATGTTCATACAGTTCACTGCAACAGGGATGTCAACGTGATCCGACATTTCGACGGTTCCGCAGCCGCCGAAATTTCGCCGCGGCGTGACACAATCCTACATTAAGTTTTAACGGCCGCGGGCTTAGCCGTGCTGAGGCGGGTATCTTTATTATGTCACAGTGGACACTAAAGAGAGAACAGCGGCGAGTAATGGGATTGAGTAGTCTGGTCATGCCAGGCTATGAAGATTCTTGCCCAGACGACCCAGAAAAAATCATGCACAAAAGTGGATTCGTGTCAGAAGATGTGAGAACTTGAGAAGCCGTGCAGCCTTGACCTCCGACCCAACCCGATCCGCTTGATGATCTGACGTCCTGCTCTTTTGTTTAGAAAATATTCCGAGCATCACAATCTGGGTACTTGTTCTCGCTACGCCTTGGATACGAGGCCTTTTGAGGCTTTCCTGCTCTATATCTTGGGGAACTTTGCACCGACTTTCATCAAAGAATGCCTTTTGTCGTCTTGTTCTCGTCCCAAGTCGTCCGACGGTTGTTGTGACCGTGACGGTCTGTTGTTATTTCCAGGTAAGATTGCACAGAGTATATACAAGAAGAGTGGGAGTGAGACTCACCCTTTTTAAGCGAGTACCACTATTGATGGGCGGGCCGTGGATTGCATCAGAGGGGATTGATCGGCCATCAGGCTGCATCTGCGCTGGGGGAAGGCTCCCCCAGACCCTACCTTTTCGCTAGCGCTGCCTTTTTCGCTGGCACGGGGTCTTTCGCTGGCGCGAGGCCTTCTCGCTGGCGCTGTCCTTTCCGCTAGGCGCGGGGCCCTTTATTAATCTTTTCTCGATTTTTCAACGGCTAATTACGACTTTTTGATGAATATCTTACGCGGGGGAGACCCCCGCGGACCCCCCTTGCCGCTCGCCGCGGAGGCCCACTGCATGGGGCTTTCCGCTCGCCGCTGGGCCCACTGTGTGGTGCTGTCGCTTGCCGCGGGGCCCACTGCGTGGTGCAGGCTGCTTGTTGTCCACCGGCATTCGATCAACGATATCTGATGCAGTGATCTCCGAGTCCCACGGACTCCCACTCTTGGCGCCGAGTCCCACTGTTGATGCGCTGCTTAACAGTAAGCGAGCATTAGGCGAGTCCCACTGACGCCGAGTCCCACTCTTTTCGTCGGTACCCGATTGCACAAGTGGTTGTTAGACCAGGGTTTACAAGCTGATGAGGATCTGTTCCTCGTCCTACTATTTATACTGTAAGGTAAATAATCTAGAATATTCCAGCATTGACTTTCTCTTGAGTCGTGCATATGTCGGGATCACTAAGGCCATCACAAATCATTCTAGCACGTTCCGAGCGATGCCGGATTGTACTCCAACGCGGTCTTTGTACTCTCGGTCATAGGCATCGAACTGTCGGTACAGTGACAAACCCCCTAGCGAAACGCCCAAGAAAGGCGGCGCTTGCTACTGTTGTGTAGGTCGTAATTGGCCGAGATCTTTATCTGGGATTATAGGCCTGCTTCCGGCCTACCTGGATATATAAAGAGGTTTGTGATTCGATAGGGTTTTGGTGGAGAACGAGTGTGCTTTGCCCAAGAGGCCAAATTTGGCCAAATAACGAGCGAGCGAAACACTAGAAAATACCGGCCGGAGCCTCAAATGGCCGGATTGAAGCCGCGGAATGGTGATATTCGGCGTCCCATCCCCTGAAAACCCTTGTGTGACATGTTGGAGAGCCAACCACGGGCGACACGATGATGCGCCAGTGCTCGGGGAATTTACGGGAAAATGGGCCAAATAATGGGCCAAACAAAATTAAATCCTGAGCACGCCACAGGACCGTTTGACCCAATTCCTTTTGCGGATGGGAGTTTTATACCGAGGACTTTCACCTCACAAAATTTCGGAGCTGTCGGAAACCTCTAAGTATATAAACAATCTAGTGTTTCGCTCGCTCGTGGCGTTTCGCTAGGGGGTTTGTTACTGTAACGGGCACCTATAAAGACGACCCCTTCCCTACATCTCAGGCAGGGACCCAACCATGGATCCCTGTGCTTATTTAGACCCGTAACCAGTCTGCCTACAAGTAGCAAAAATGTGGCAAGCACTTTGCCGTAGGCAGACTGGTACAACTCGGGATTTGCAATTGAGCTGCGCCCGGAGTTTGAAAATTTTGGGTGGTGCCGATCACGCCATCACAGTGGCTGAGCACTTGCCATCAATTCCCTTGTAACTCTCAGAGTTTTGGACGCGCCTCCCACGGTTCCTGTGGAGATTCTGAGGAGACAGAACTCAAGAGGGCTGGCATTAGAAACAGGGTTCTCTTTTAATTTCTTATAAACGACCTGAATTGAGCCCAGGGCGGCGGTGGGGAGAAATTTTCAAACTCCGCGCGCAGCTCAATCATGTCATCATGAGTTGTACCAGTCTGCCTACGGCAAAGTGCTTGCCACATTTTTGCTATTCGTCGGCAGACTGGTTACGAGTCTAGTGCTTATTGCTTGATGGCCGTCTGTGATGATGAAAACCATCGAGCATATTGGCAGCAGGGCGTGCCCGGGCTAGACTCGTAACCAGCTCCATGTTGAGTAGCTAGTATCAGGAGTAGTATGTAGAAGAAATCAAGTCAAACGACCAAAAACTGAAAGAAAAAAAAGATGCGCGAGGAGTTACTCGAACATAGAGACTGGGAGAACTTTAGTTACTGTTACTGTAGTACGGAAAACTCATTAGAAATGGCACGTGATGATTCAGCTCGACTTGAAAAGATTTCAGGGTTTAGAATGTTCGACCTTCTCAAAACAAAATCCCTAGTCATACAAAAGTTGAAGAAAGGTTAGAAAACCTTTCTCCTGTTGTTCTAATCACAAGGGATGTGGATTACATCTTGTAGTGAACAAGCAACCCTGCCGCGTTTTTTTTTTCTCCCTCAATTTTTGTTGGAATCACTTCAAATAAATTACACACTGCCCCTACATACTGTTGCTCAATGTAGAGACTAGCACCGAGTCTATGCCCGGGCCTGCGGCGCCCATCCCCCGCCGGCCGGCGCTCGCAGCCCTCCATCCCACGGGTATCACGCCTCGCGCTCTCCGTCCCCTCCGCCAAGCGTTCATCTCCCCCGCACCCCTCGCATTCGCCCACCCGTCGCCGTATCACTGGCAGCAGTCCCTGGATCCCGTCGACTTCGGACTCGCATGGGACCTCCCGTACCCCCTTATCAGTGAAGTCCGCGTCTTCAACACCGACAACGGGGGGAACTACACCTCGACCTACGGCCCCGCAACACGGCCCCCCACGGAGGAGCTGCACATCGACCTCCCCGAATTCATGGGCCAGCACCAGGAGCACTGGGGCCCGATACACATCGTCGGGAGCGCAGGGAGCATCATCGTCAAGGATGTACTCGACGCGATCGACAGGTACTTCCAGGTGCCTATGGACATGCGGTCAGTTGATCACGACCCTTGTACCAACGGTTCATCAAGGAGACGCATGCGATAAGGGTTGCGAGCATACAGAATGTCGTGGAGGGACGCGACCTCGACGAGATCCGGCGCGTGGATATTCTGCATCCGTACAGCTTCTTCGATGGGTTGGAACGCTCGGACACGGACCCGTCGGGAAGGTGGCTTCGGCTTCGACTGAAGGAGGCCCCCCCGGCTAGTACTCCAGCGGAATAAGAATGATCATGGTTTGAAGTGTGGTGTGCAAGTCGGTTAATGAAGACTTCGCGGGTGACTGGTGGAACTCAACGTGTGGAATGTTTATTCAACCCGTCTTTGCCCCAGTTGTACGTCTGGAAAGAAAGATGAAATCAGGCAAATAGAAACACTGCGAACGGTTCGATGTTTAGTTCGATGAGCGCAATTTGAACGGGGGCCAGCCACATTCGATCGCGCATTCGCCAGAATGCTCATTGGGGGGCGCGCAAAAAGAGGCAGGTCACAAGCCAACAGCACTGAAGTGGATGGATGAGGAAAGCGAGGCGAGAGGCAGGGAACGAGGGATCACTGAAAGCGGATACGTGTACTTGAACTATGAAATCAAGCAAGAGCCACCGCCTTCTCCGATTTGACCACAACCTTCTCGGATTCCCCGCTCTCCTCAACCGACACCGGCAGTTCTAATTCCGCCAGCTGAGGCGTTCTCCATGAAGGCCTAGGTGGAATTATGATCAGAGCCTTGGGATGGGGGGCATGGTACGGACGATATGCATGTGTGCGAGGAGGGTAAGCGGAGTCATTGTGGAGTCTTAGTGGAGAGAAGAAGTAGGAGAGATTTGGTCGTATCATGTGGCTCTCATCAGGAAACCGTAGCCGAGATGTACCTATGGGGCCTATGCGAGCCTATGCAACACTAGGCAGCACTGTAGAGTGCTCCATAGTTCCTCCATAGTGGGCCATAGGTACATCACAGCCACATTTTGCTGCACAGTGCTATAGAGTGCTATGCCGCACTGTCAAGACACTTCTGGTTTTCCTAATGCTTGATTAGCGCCGGTTCTATATATGGCACCGACTCTACGGCAAGGTCTGAAAGCGGGTTCTTTTGGAAAGTCTTTGGAGTCTATGCACGGCAGAATTTACTTTGAAGTAAAAGGTCGGAATTTCACTGAGACTTCGACACATCAGACCAGTCGTGGTTGAACCAGGGCTCGTTTTAGTTTCTACCAGCGACATACGAGCCTCATTATGTTTGTTGAAGCGTCCATATCTGCAGACGCTTTCTCGTTCCTCGCAGGCTGTACTGTCTGAGAGCGAATCGGACTCGTCCGACCCCACTCTATTCACTGAGCATATCCCGCGGGAGGATCAAGTGGATGACGATGGAAGCTCGCGGATCGTTATCGGTTATTGCAAGCGTTCCAAGACCCATGAGCTGACCATCTGATACGAGACGATGATTTTAGCAGAAGTACAGGAAGGAGATTACAGGTGCGAATTCCAACGATTCCAACAACCCCGATGTATTTGTTGGCCACTTGATCACTGCGCTTCCTTCGTCAGTCAGCTCTCACGGACCGCAAGGTTGAACACATACATCGACAAGGGTGCCATACTCATAGCACCATTCCTGATGCTTCATTAGCCCCCTCATATCGCGACTCAAGTCCCATGAATGAACTCACATTCTGAATGTCGCAGTAGTAGCCAGAGGGGCAGGGACTGTATTTGTTGCATGGCCGGCCTTGTGCCTGGGCGAGGTATCCCTATGAAAGTATACTCAGCGCTCTCACAGCCAGACTCCGGTATATGACTTACAAGGATGTCCAGCCGCGGACGTGCGATTTCGTGAGATTTTCCCTGGTCGTCGGTTAGCCCTCATAACGAGTAAACGTATTCAACACGAGATCAGAGCTTACACGCCAGCACCCGTAGTCGTAGGGGCACTCAGAGTTTTTCTGGCAGGAAATCGGGTCAATATCCGCGTACCCCGCCTGCATGTCGCCCTGGTGGACAGTGATATCGATGGTGAATTTGGTGTCAGGTGCGGGGGCCGCGACGACGAAGGTAGACGCCCCAAGAACGACGGCGAGATAGACGAGGTGAGTGAATTGCATGGTGAGGGCGGTAACTGTAGGCGAGCTGGTTTCCAGTGCCATTGAAGTGGGCTCCCTTTATCGTTCCGGGAACAAGAGCTCTGATCGCCTCCGCGGGTGTACAGGTGACGGGCTTTATGCTTGCAGTAGAATGGAAAGCCTGTCAGATGTGCAGCCCGTGCTACTGCTAGTGCCCCAGTAGTTCGGGTATTCCTATCCGGCTCTTCAACAGGCGAGGCATGAGCTTCAGTCTACAAGAGAGTAATTCGGATCCTTCATCGACCAGCGGGTGGGTCTTTACCTCGGTGCTACCCTGCATTTATCTAGCGCCCGGTCTCGGGCCAAAGGTAGTCGAGGATAGAGTAAATCAAGGACCGAAAATGAACCTCCGCGCGTTAACAGAAAGATAGTCACGGCAGTAAATATGATATCACCCACACTTACTGACCTCAATCAAGGAGAGCAGAGTTCTCCTCATGGGTCAGATTGAGTCTTCTACTAACAGATTGTGATACTTACTTCAGGCTGTTAACCAAGGATTCGAGAAAGAGAGGTTTCGGAACAACTCCGATGGCCTCATTCTAACTTGAAGTACAACAAACACTTTGATAAAAGGGCACCAAACAAATTCATAGCGTACGGGTTTACATACTTAGTACCGAGTCCATGAACATCTACCACAATTTACCAACAATGGTCGATCCGAGATAACCCGCGTATGGATGCAAGATAAATTTATCCTTATGCGGAAACTTGGAGGTAGTCCGGAAGCCCGTGCCATGGGGAAAAATATGTTGGGATTGGTGGTTGATATGTGATTGAGACCTCGAGCCCGCTCTCGATCGCGTTCTCGAGCTCAGGAAGGATATCGAGCTGGATTTCTCTGGAAAACTCCACATTAACCCCGTGTAGTGTGGGACGCGGACGAACTCTCATCATGGAGGTTATGAATCGCAAAAAGCCCAGGTCGGAAATTGTGCTGTTATATCGGATGTCGAGAGACTTTAAGGTGGAGCCACACGGTGCGCTAGTGAGGACATCTAGTACGTCGTCATCCAGTCCAGTAAACTCTGGCGGCTCCCATCCCCAACCATCCGAGTGTTGTGTCATGTCATTCATACCAAGGTGCTGCAAAGTCGGTGGTAGTTCGGGGAGAATGCTAGCAAGCAATTCTTTCGAGAACGTGGCAGTGTCAATGTCGAGGCTCCTCAACTGCGTAGAGGAGGCTAGGAATCGAGACAGTCGCTGGATGGCGTCGGGCGCATAGAACTGGGACATCGCGTCCAGCCTGGCAGTTGAATAAACACGAAGGGTGAAATTACGGAGTACAGGCAGGGACAGTCTGCCCAGTAGATGCTGAAAGGTGTCGGCGATGCCGGTACCCGCACAACAAAGCTCGAGGCTATCAAGCAACGAGTGCTCGACGATGGAAGGTTGCATGTATATTTCTGTTGCCAGTTCATCCACCAATCGCAGCCCGCAACTCGTAAGTGCGGGGCACCTGGATATTAATTGCAATGCTGTCTCGCTGGACATGGCACCCCCAGCCGTGTGGTCAACGCCTGTGGGGCCAAGGAGAGACAAGGCTGTTAAAACATGCCACCGCAGGGGTAATTCTGCGACGCGAAAGTTATTGCCCGAAACCGAGAAGTCGGACAGGCGAGCCCCGCCCAGAATGCCGAACCGGCCCCAATCAAGGAGTTGGAAGTAGTTGTAGTCGTGATGTTGTACTATAGCGATGCTCTGCAACATCGGGACGTCCGAATCAGCAAGGTGCGCCAGTGTCTCCAGCGCCGCAGGGGCGACTGCTAGAGAAATATGTTGCCAGCGCTGTGCGAATGGGATTAGGGCGGCGAGGAAAACCGATCTATCTTGTCCTGGGCGTGGGGTAGGCGAGTACGGCGCAAAATTTGCGCCTTCCAGCGATATCGACAGCAAGCACTGGCCCGAGCGACCCAGCCACGCCTTCGCGATCTCCAGCCGCTGCGTCCATTTCGCTTCGAACAGCGCATTGAACGACCACGTGGGCTCGACGACGTGAAGGCTGGTCCAGAGTCGGGGTGTAGAGAGCGATAAGACACGCCATGCGCTGCATATGCGGCCCAAGATAACAGGCGCTTCGCGGGCGCTCATAACGCAATTCCGGTGGGTGGGCAGACATGCAACGAAGATCTCCTGGAGTATGTCCAGCGGGACCCGTCGGACGGGAGTGACGAGCGCTTTGTGCTGTGCCACGTAGGCACCGAGCCTCTCGCGCTCCTCCGTCAATTTATCGAGAGTATTCCGCACGGCGGAGATTTCCGCATCGAGGTGCTCCAATTGGCGAGTGGGATCGACGAGGAGTGCATGGATTTCGGCCACCTCGTCGTCTTTGGGGGCGTAGTTGGTGCCGAGCTTTGAGGCGAACGGGGACGACATGAGCGTTCAGTGCTGAGAAGACGGGATCAGATTCGGAAGCAGTGCGGCCGCCGACTCCCGAGGCGCATAACTTGTGTCGTAATCAATCCATTAGCGCCCGAGGAGGACGTTGACCGTTGGGGATACTATTATTATCCCTAGTTTACTTTCTTGATTTCTCCCATTCCCCCATGAGTCGAGATGTGAAGGAGTATATATACTGAGCCAATACTGGACTAATACTGGGCCACCTGCGATGGCAGAGACTTTCCCGTGTATTTGTCAGCGGAATTGTTGCGTTCCACGGAGACTAGTACTCCGAGAGTCGCCGCAAATAGGCAAACAGTCGAATCGCAGAAAATACGAATCCCTCCGAAGAAAACGACAGACTTTGTCTTGGCATCCGGCAGGGCGAGTGAAATTTGAATTCGACTTCGAGTCCACAGCAGTCAAGGACAATCATGAGTGTAAGCACCTGATAGCGCTAAGGGCGTCCGCATCCGGTGTTCATAACGCCATCGATCCAAGGTCAGGTCGTGCGTTGTCGTCATGCGGGAGGGCGGGCGGGAAGATGAATCCCAGCGCCTCAACCAGAAAGACACTCTTACCACTAACGCCCATACTTCCCAACCTCAACACGCTTGGCACAGAGAGGAGAAACAAACGAGGAAAACAAGCAATTCGAAAGCGGTAGTGATGCGGGGGTGTACAGACTAGCGGTAGTGGTGTCGCAGATGTGGATGGGATGGGGCTACAACGCGACCTGCGGCGGCCGGCGTGAAATGCGGGGGGGTGAAAGGCGTACGTATGTATCGGGAAATATGAGTATCATGCGTCGTCAAGTTGCGTGCGGGATATGATATATGCGTGGGTGAGTGGGAATGGATGCGTCTCAAGAGGTGCTACAAGTGGGATCATATGATGGGAATGAAATTGGAAATCGAGGCCAAGCTCGGGGGTCATCTGAGGCTTGCTCGCGAACAATAAGACGCAAGGCTGCGCTCGCGAACAGGAAGACGCGATGCTGCGCTCGCAAACAATAAACCGCGAGGCTGCGCTCGAGAAACGTTCGTTAGGCGTTCACGACCTGCGCGAGCGGCGACGTCCTACGCGTCAAGCGGGTGTCGGGGGTGTGAGTACGGATACCGGTGTCGGAGGAGGGCGTGAAGCGCTCGTTGTGGCGCCGTAGGAGGAGCGCCGCGATGAGCGCGGGCATGGGGAGCGTCGTGGTGCTGCGGGAACCGGAGCGCGAGCGCGTCGACGTCGTGGAGGGGGCCACGGCCACTATGAAGCGCTGCGGCGCGGGGGGCTTGACAGCGGGGAACGAGACGCCGGTGCCGCCGGAGAGCAGGACGGACGGCGGGCGGGCGGGGAGTGTCCAGCGCGGGGGGGAGGCGGGCCGGCGCCAGCCCTGGCGGGCGAGGGAGGCGCGGAGGCGCGCGCTGAGCAGCTCGTCCTGGCCGTCCAGCTGGCTCGCGTGCGACTCGGACTCGGCGTTGAACAGCTCGTCGCCCCGCGCTCCCGGAGGCTTTGCGAGATGCTGCGCTCGATGAGGGCCGTGAAGCGCAGGTCGGCGAGCGCGGCCGCGTTCGCTCGCTTGCACTGCGGAGTTTTCGGCCGACGCGGTTTCGATGCAAAAAGGGTGGGGGAGGGCTGCGGCTGCGCGCGGCGGGAGTCTCGACGTGCGATGTCCGGGCACGGGGACGGCACCACGGTTCCGGTTGGACTCCACACTCGCCTGAGTCTCCCTCGGAGGGAAAGTCGAGGTTGGGGAACGGGACGAACGACGCCGACGGAAACGGTTCGAGGGCAGCGTGCGGGGACACGGTGGCGCTGGCGAGCGAGACGGTGCGCGTCGGCGGGGATTTGAATGGCGGGTATCGTAAATGAGAGTGGTTTTTCGTGCGGTTTGACGAGTCGACAAAGAGCCCTGTGAGGGGGTGGAGGGAGATGGCCATGGCTTGCGCGTGTCCGGTGCGTGGCTACGAGGAGGCTCGAAGCGGGCTGGAAGGGGGATGGGGGGCAAGTTCGAAGAACGCCACAGGGGGACAGCGTTTGAGCCAAGCGAGAGGGTCTGAGCTGGCTGTGATTTGAAGGGTCAAAGGTTGATGTGATGTGGTTGGGATCACGATCAGGTGACCGTTGATGGCGGTCCGATAAGTTTAACGCGCCTCGTGTCCTCTCACGCGCAGCCTCCTTGACTTTATTATCCCCGAGACGGTGATGGCGTGGCGCGGCTATCTCGAGGTTTAACCGCGGAATGAGTTCTAATGAGTAGAATAGAGACTCAGAGTACAAAATAAATGGCTTACTGTGCTCGGAGGCCGGCCAGCCCCAAGGCCAAGGGTGCTCAATGCGGGTGTTTCGAGTACCCAAAGGAAATCTCGTTCCTGACACGTGAAACCTCAATTAATACCATGAAGATCCGGTTTAACGCCTGGAGCCCCTCCGCCCCGCGAACCAAGGAAGACAGGCCAGGATCGCTGACGGGCAGCACGAGGAAAGCGGCCGAATATGCTTTGAGTCAGGTCTGACCTCGAATACGCCTTGGTAGAAGCTAACACGTATGCACGCGTCGATTTCTACGGATCTGCTCACCAAGGTCCAACTTGAAAAGGCAGAATTAACACGGAAGAACGATCAGCCTACTTAAGATAAAATTGCGGATAGCTCGGAATTAGACACAGACGCAGGGTGCGCTCATACGTTACGTGCCAAAGTTGTGGCCGGAGCATGCTCCGAAGGCCGAAAGTTATTGTAAGTCTAGGGAAAGTCGTAGGGAGGAGGGGACTCGGGAGTGCCGGGGCAGAGATGCAAATGCGATCCGAACCTAATCTCAGCTATTCGCGCTGGATGTGCCGTACCGACTGAAATAGAAAGGAGAGGAAAAGCCGTGAGCAGAGCTTGAAATTCGAAGGATACGGGGCCCGGGCTTCCTCCACTATAGGTGCATACGAAGAACGAAAATCGCTATGTTTACAGCATAATGATACATTGTTAGACATCTACCACCCGTCCCCCAAAACTAATATACACACCAGGCCCGGTCTCTAGTTTAGCGCCGACACGGCGGCAGTGTACTTGGTAAGCGTGGTCGCAAAGGCAGCGGCGTTGTTGCCCGTCAACGAAGTGCCAAAAACCTGCAGCGACGTCCCCAGTGCGCCGAGCGAGGTGGCGAACTGCGCGTTGAACGCAGTCCCGGCAGTCTTGAGCTGCTGAAGCTGTGCGGTCAGCGTATTGAGGTTGGCGGTGATCTGAACAAAAGGTTCCGCGTAAGTTGCGGAGACGTTTGGAAAGGGGTGGATGTACTGATGAAACCGACGAGGAGAGGTACGCGGCGCTCGCCTGCGCGACGCCGGCCGCGACAACGCTCGTGAGGGCGTTGATCGAGGCGCCGAAGGCGGACGTGTTTTGGATGAAGGAGGTGACCAGGGCCGCCTTGATTTGTTTACGATTCAGAATTTAGAATATAATAGCGCAAAGGGTGGACTCACCGGGATGTTATTGGCTGCGAGGTTCTTGGAGATCATGACGATTGTACGACGAGCGTGCGGCTCGATGCGAGGAGCGTCGTGGAGGCGGCCTGGACCAGGTCACGGCGGAGACGAGCGACGCGTCCAATGCGGCGCCGGAGCTGATCCCTGCCGCCAGGATGCTCGGAACAGGCGAGGCGGCGGCGCTGCGATGCTGAGCACCGAGGACGCGGCACCACCGATGGCAGAGCTGAGTGCGGTGGGCACGCCGGTTGCTACGCTGAGCACTGACGAGGCATCTCCCCCAACCACGGCCGTCGCTGAGCTGACGATCGTCGGGACGACGGATGCAGCGTTGAATACGGACGAGGCTGCCCCGCCGACGAAGCCCGTTGCGGAGCTCACAACGGTGGGTACAGCCGCCGCCGCAGACGAGATTGCGGCACCTGCACCGCTGACCGCGCTGAAGACGGGCGACACCGCAGAGGAGAGGGGACGGATCCGGAGGCACCAGTGGGCAGGCACGCATCTGCGGTGAAGTACACAGTCACCGTCGGGTTCGCCGCGACGACGATGGGCGACGCCGTGGCGGTGTGGAGGAGCGCAATGGCGAGCGGGACGAGGGCGATCATGATGTGGTCGTGGGGGGTTTGGACGTGAGGGGGGGTCGTGAGGTGAGCGAAATCGACGGGAGGAGCTGTCGAGTGGAGAGTGTAGGCGCAGGACGCGCAGCCTTTATAGCAATTGCGCTGGTGTCTGAGACGGAATGGAAGGAATGGATGAGGACATCCGAGAGACTTCCGCCGGGCGCTTTGAAATTGAGAAGAGCGGATGCTGCGAGACCTGTGCAGTGTGGAGCGACCCGGGCGGGTGCAAGGCTGTGTCCCTGGGAGCGTCCGAGACAAGAGATTACCGGACGAGAGGTGGCCGGGCAAACGGTTGTATACATTGTTCATAGATTAGGATGGTGAAAGAATATTCCACAGTTTCAAGTTTTGCGTTGGCTTAATTGCTTTGAGACCACTGATTTAAGGGGATCGTCGAGCATTCCGGTTGCGTGCTGCTTAGTCGAATTTTTAGCCTTAAAGCTTGAAGCTTGAAGCTGAGGCCCCGCGACATCTTCAGAATTCAGAATTGTGTGGACAGAGAAAAGCGGAGACACGTCAGACCATTTGATCGCCGATCCCTTCTGTCAGCACCCGGGTTCTCCCGAGATTTCAACCTGATCGACTCTTCTGGACCCACGCAAAATACGCAGGCATGGGCTATCAAGGTATATCAAACCGTCAAGTGGTTGTCATACGGAACCGCGCTGAAAGTTCGTTCGGCGCACAACGCAAGGCGGTAGATGGACAGGGAATCCAAAATCGAGAGAATAAACTCGGAATGAGTAGGAAGACCTGCTGGTGCTGGCGTGCATCTGCGAATTATAGAGTGATGCCCACAAATATTAGGGGAGAGCACCCGTTCGACTCGGGGCAGGTCATGAACAGGCTGTGGAAACAAGTGGATGGAGTCAGCGTACGGCCGTCGCGGCGGAGATATAACTCGTTCACAGCTGCAGCGACTTGTCAGGAACTGAGTGGAAGGCCAGAGTTTCCTTCGAAAAGGACATGGTTTGTTCTGGAAGGTCGAAAGGTGCGCAGCCAAAGAGAGGAAAAAAACAATCTATGATCAAGAGTTTGACGATGTGTTCAGATCCATACTGCATGAGCTTACGGTACGAAAATTATGAGAATTATGAGAGACGATGAAGAGGTAAGGATTCCAAAGCAAGATGATATTTGATACAGTAATTGGCGGCCAGGGTCGCGAGGTTGTTGGATTTCGCGCGAAATCTAAAACCCATTTGGAGAAAGACCAAAATGGACCCATAATGAATTCGAACGGTGATAGTACAACATCGAAAAATAACAGTTCAACGACTCCTACCAGTACCCGAAAAAACGGAAATACAGTGATCCGATTCAGTCCCTATCCAGCGATTTTTTCCCGAACCTCCACTTAAGCGAGACAAGGTTGCGTTTACCCGTAGTAGGTGCTCGCGGCTAGAGAGGGGTGAGCGCAAATTTAGAAACATGAGGAAAGCGCAACTCACGGCAGGCGCCAGTGACCGAATCCTGGACACAGGTCGTGGTGTGGCTGCAGGAGGTCGAGCTGGAGATGCACCCGTCGCCGGAGCCGGGCCACGCATTGGGGGTGCTTCCAGTGCAGTTCACCGGGTTAATGTTGTTGTTGGTGAGCGAAGCAGCCCATCCGCAGCAAGTGCCGCACACGCCAGCTTGGCCGGACCTGGCGGGAGGGAGGGTGTGAGAAGAGTCGCGAGAAAAGGAGGAAAATTGAGCGCACATGCTTTGGAAGCGGCCCTTGGGCGCTCCGTAACAGAAGTTCTTACCGGTGTCTAAAAATCAAGGGTAAGCCTGGGGGTACATCGGCGAGGATTGAAAAAGACACATACACGACTGATAGCTGCCCGCCGGGCAAGGAATGGGAGCAGGAGAGCCAGCGGACGTCCCGTTGTTAAAGAAGCCCACGGGCGTAGTCTGGCAAGAGGTTTGGCCCGTCTCTGGATCAACGAGTCAGTAGAGTCGCAATGAAGGCGCAGGCTGTTCACGTACGGTTCTGGTACTGTCCCGAAGAGCAAGCAATAACGGTGGTAGAGCCGGCAACGTTTTTGGTGTAAAAGCCCAGGGGCGCCGGGAGACAGGCGCCTTGACCCGCCGACGGTTGGTAGGTGCCTGCGACGCATGGAATGGGGCTAGAGGAGCCGTTGACGTTGGCGCTGTTATACGAGCCTGCCGGCGTAACATTGGGGCAACTAGTCCGACCCGAAACTGCACAGCGCACGTCAGTTAAAACTTGGATTCAATGAGAGGGATCGCGCATACGACTCTGATAAAAGCCAGAGGGGCACGACACCGGGGCGGAGGCGCCAGCGGCGCTGTAGAAGCCTGCAGGCGTAGTGGAACACGAGCTTTTCCCGATCACTTCATGGGGCGTTTCAGTTCAATTTAAACGAGGAGAAGAATGGTGGGCCGCACGATTCTGATACTGCCCGGCGGGACAATCGAGGCAAGAGGTTTGGCCGGCTTCCGGGTACATATCAGTTGACATTTCGGATGGTGAAGAGCGCCACAGCAACACATACTAGGCATGTACTGCCCAGCGGGGCAGCCAGTGAGGACACACGAGGTTTGCCCAGTGACTTGTTGGCATGCTTCAGTTGAATGCGAAATGGAGAGCAATGGGATGGCGTACGATTCTGGGCTTGCCCTGGGGGACAATTCAGGCAAGAAGCTTGGCCCGCGGCTGGTGTTTCCATGTTAGTTGGTATTCGGGAGGGCAAAAAAACACCGTGTACTGGGTTGGTACTGATTAACGGGGCATGGAATGGGGCCATTTCCGCCGGTAACATTGCTATAAAAGCCTGCCGGCGTGGTGGAACAAGTCGTTTGACCCGTTTCTTAAAAGCAAGGATCAGTTTAAGCTTGAAACTCAATGAAATAGGCGTACGGTTCTGGAATTGGCCAGTTGGACAATTGACGCAGGCGCTTGAGGAGGTTTGACTCGTGCCTTGGCCGGGATGTTAGTAGACATTGGAAGGAATTCAAAACTGTGCTACCTGATCCGGCAGTTCCTGCGGCGCAAAGGGTGCAAGAGGTTTGACCCGTTTCTGATGGCGTGCGTCAGTTGTTTTGAAAGAAACGAGGGGGATAATGGCACATACGGCTTTGGTAAGTTCCAGCTTTACACGCGGGGCAAGAGCTTTGGCCAGGGTCTTGATCGTGCAAATCAACAAAAAAATGAAAGAATGAACGACGGGGACAAACTAGGCTGAGCTGTCCCAGCGGCACAAGGAATGGGGGCATTGCCGCCAGCAACATTGCTATAAAAGCCTGCCGGCGTGGTGGAACAAGTGGATTGCCCCGTTTCTTAACAGCAAACATCAGTATACTTTGAACTCAAGTCATGAAAGAGGCGTACGATTCTGGAATTGGCCAGTTGAACAATTGACGCAGCCGCTGGAGGAGGTTTGGCCCGTGCCTTGACCGGTATGTTAGTAGATATTGGAGCGAATGCGAAACTGTGGTACCTGCTCCGGCAGTTCCTGCGGGGCAAGGAATGGGTGCATTACCCCCGGCGACATTGTTATAAAAGCCGGGCGACGTGGTGGTACACGTGGATTGACCCGTTTCTTAACACCAAGCATCAGTTGAAACTTAAACTAAAGTCGTGAAAGAAACGTGCGATTCTGGAATTGACCAAGTGGACAATTGCCGCAGGCGCTTGAGGAGGTTTGGCCCGTGCCTTAATCGGTATGTTAGTAGACATTGTAGCGAACGCAGAACTGCGATACCTGATCCGGCAGTTCCTGCGGGGCAAAGGGTGCAAGAGGTTTGACCCGTTTCTGATTGCACGCTTCAATTGAATTGAAATGAGGAGAAGAATGGTATGGCGCACGAGATTGATACTGCCCAGCGGGACAATCGAGGCAGGAGCTTTGGCCAGCTTGAGGTTAGATATTAGTGGGTCTTTCAGATGCTGAAGACCACCACATACTAGGCAGGTACTGTCCAGCGGGGCATACAGTGGGGACACACGAGGTTTGCCCAGTGGCTTGTTGGCGTGCTTCAGTTGAATGTGAATTGAGTAGAACAATGGGATGGCATACCACTCTGGGATTGCCCAGCGGGACAATTCAGGCAAGACATTTGACCCGCGGCTGGTTTTTACATGTTAGTTGGGATTTAAGGTAAAGATCACCGCATACTAGGCTGGTACTGATTAACGGGGCAAGGAATGGGGGCAGTACCGCCGGTAACATTGTTATAAGAGCCTGCCGGCGTGGTGGAACACGAGGTTTGCCCAGTCACTTGATGGTGCGCTTCAGATGAGTTTAAACGAGGAAAAGAATGGTATGACGCACTGGACTGATACTGCCCCACGGCACAGGCAAGGCAAGAGTATTGGCCAGAGTCTTGATGATGCAAGTCAGCAAAAAATTAAAATAATGAACAACGGAAACAAACTAGGCTGAGCTGTCCCAGGGGCGCAGAGCGTGTACTGGGCGGTGGCTCCTGTTGCGGATGCGCCTGGCGGCGCGGGTATACAGCTGGTTTGGCCCGAGACTTGACCATATACGTAAGTAAGGACATTTGGTACTGAGAGAGTTCATACGAGGCTGATATGTGCCGAAATAGCAGTTGTACCAGTTGATAGTATCAGGGCAGCGCGTCCCTGGGTTACAGGGCGAGCAAGGCGAACTAGCGACAGGGATGTGGGCCTGTCCCGTTGGACAGTCGCGCTTCTCGAGCCTACCATGCTCCGACCTGAGCAGGTCAGCGTGTAGCAGCGGTGATATTGAACGAACTACGTACCGGAGACTGAAACCGGGGACGCTGGGAAACGCGGCGGCTGTGTGCAGGAGCGCGATGGCGAGCGGGACAAGGACGATCATTATGTGGTCGTGGGGCGTTTGTCGAGTGGAGAGTGTAGGCGGAGGACGCGCAGCCTTTATAGCAATTGGGGTGGAGTCTGAGACGGAATGGAAGGAACGGATTAGGACATCCGAGAAACCTCCGCCGGGCGCTTTGAATTTGAGAAGAGCGGATGAAGAGACTGCACCGACCCGGGCGGGTACATTTCAGACATCCGAGATCCATCGGTACCATTCGACTTTGAGGTTCGACGCTGGGATCGTCGAGAATTTCGGCTTGGATGTTGTTGATGATTCTTGGTAAGACTGTGAGGCCGTGCGATACCCTCACAATTCACAATGCTGTGGACAGAGAAAAGCGGAGACACGTGGGATCAGACATGACATTTGATCGCCGATCGCTTCCGTCGGCATTCAGGCCTATATCCGTCAGCGCCTGCCAAGGGCCATCGGTGTCCACTGGTGGCCACCAACGGACTTTCCACCGGCGGGTATATAACTCAACGAATACCCACTTTTGACTTTCCGCCTCAGATGTCAAACCCGATATGGAGATTTTGATGGTGGTAGTGTGGCGGCCAGCTTTCGGCATTATCTCAAACTCCGCTCGCGTCCTGTCAGCCGCCATCCCTTTCTCTTGACGCGCCCGCGCGCCGCATATTGTTCTCCTCGTCTCTCGCGGCACGGCCGAAGTCACGGAGCCATTCTCGAGGCTACGGTGTGGAAGCATGTCGTGCTCGGGCTGCGTGTGAATCTGGATCTGCATACCGTCCCGGGCTCGCAGTAGTCTCTCTAAGACAGACGCTATAACCGACCTGAGCTCGTTCCTCGCTTAGGCTCGCAGCAAGCTCGCAGGTTATTTTTTTTGAATAGGATTATGGGTGAGTCGTGCGGCCTTGTCCTCGCACTATACGCTCGCTCCGAGTCGCTCGACACGCTCGCTTATTTTCGTACGCAGGCATCACCAATGCCCAGCGCATGCTTGACCACATCTGACAGGTTCCAGGGTGTCACGTCATGGGCGGGGTCCCTCCCCGGCTCGGACCGCGTGATCCTCGACACGCACCCCAGCGGCCGAACGATGCGCCGATCGTGACAAGCGACGACCCCGCGAGCGCGGGCGGGGGGGTAGCCGAAGCAGGCGTGTAGCGCGTGGGGGCCTCTTTGTACCACTCCAACTTCGCAATGGAAATGATTTTCTAATTATTATTTGAACTGTTTGGGACACTTGGATGGGGGACGAGAGCCAGAGCGCCCTTGTAAGTCCCATACATCTGATTCTATCCCATTTCCACGCAGTACTTTGCTGCATGACGTAGTACATAATTATCGGCACACTATTCGGCAGAGCCAAGACGATGCGGCTGCCGAAAGGTGTGCCGCCACACTGCTACCATAAAATTCCCCAAATCAGGTTTGGCATCTGAGGCGGAAACTCAACAAGTACGGATACCTCGCGGAGTTTGAATAACTAGAGTAGCCCGCTGCCGCAGCAATGCCTGCTACCTTACTCAATCTGCTTCTTCTCTTCTGCGCAGCATCTAAATATCCTTTTTATTACACGAGTTTCTTTTTTGCTAACTTTGATGCATAGATCTATATACAGCACCTCTCCACGTTTAGGGTGCTTTTCCACTCTTATCGAGTGTTGCAGTGTACTTTTAATTATGAAACTCGTAGCCGATGTCGAAGCTTGGTATGAAAGAATCACCAAAGGTCCTCTGTCGCGACATGCAGTATGGTGGACATGAAAGGAATCAGAGTACACAGCATGGGGTATTCCCCCCAACTCCAGCAAGCCTACGTTGCAGTCTCCTCACACATTTCGCAACCAACCACACCGTTTACATCACGCACATACCTGGCGGAAACTTCAGGGAGTTTATTCTGCCCGTGGAATTCACATGTAAGCAAATCCAGCCTGTACGTCTGGAACAGCATCAGCAAAAGTCATAGGTGCAAAAATATGCTATACCATGCGAGTACCAGTTGGTTCGTTTACCTCCACCCGCTGAATTCCTACCTTGCATGAAACCTCCGCACCAGTTCCAATATTTTCCTCCCTTTTATCTCTACGGACCTGTCAGTACTGAAGACATCGGCATATCCAAAATTACCTTCCATGGAACCAAACGTAAAAACAGTCAGATGTCCGAACCAAGTCAGAATCCAATTTACTGCTGTCAAACCAGCACCCGGCAACAGTTCCATTCTGAAAGCAATGAGTACAAGTATTTAGGCTGGGTTTATAGCTGTCACCGTGTCTGTTGCGTCTGTAGCTGGGATATTTGCAAGAACTGTGCATTGCGATCTGAAGAGCTGGGATACGGCACAAGAAGCGTTCGCTGGACACTTGATACCAATGTACATGCCCCTGTCATCCTAGCACAATTAGATGCAATCGCAACCTGGGTGCGCAGAATTGCTCACCAATGCCTTCACCATACTAATCTGTCCAAAAACAATTCCTGCATATCCGCACAGGCCTATTTTTTTCACCGTCATAACCCCTGTATTGTAAATGAATAAGCTCCCGCCAGGTGTAAAACGTTCCCGGGTGGGCGCGAAGTCTGTCAAGTACACCGCCCGTACCAGGGTTCGCGGCCTATTCTGGATCAGTCTGTTTAACATGAGGAACACAGCAGATCTTGGATGAGACGAAGTGAGAGGTGATAGTTCAATCAATCACATTTTCGAACCATACAAATTAAAATTGACGCTAACAGAAAGCGTCATATGCAGTGTCTACACCCAGCGCCGTAGCATGCCCCATTCGGGCCCGTCCCCATGCTCAAAGGTCAAGGCCTTGAACTTGAATAGTTCAGAGTGTGGGGGCTAGACATCGAGAGGGATATTGGCAGATACAACATAGTGAGAAAATCTTTGTGCATAGAGCTTATTACGAGAACCAGAAGTAAGCGAGTCTGAAGGTGCGTCTGTCGGATGCAGAGGCAGGCCACGGATCTCAGAGTGGGTCGCGGGAGGGGACAATGGATTCAAAGTATATTTCATAGTATTAAAGTGGGGTTTAGAACTCGACTCAGTGTGAGGGGGGGAGTTGATACTGCGACACGGTATGAGTGCAACGAAAGACAAAGGATCAATTATAAACGTACCATTATCGAGAGCCTCGGAAGGATTGCCATAGGGGATGGAGGAGGTCGGGACTATAAAGTCAGTGAGACAAAATATAGAGAGGGAGCAATGACGTAGCAAGTCCAACAGGAAGGGACGGCAGAACAATAGGAAGAGGTGCAGCCATGGGATGGAGAGAGGTCGCTAGGCATTTGGGAATGAAACAGGGTGTGCACAGAAGGAATTACAGTACATACAATAAGACAGTGGGGGAAAGGCAATATGTCGGGAAGGGACAGTGGCTGCGAGAAGGTTAAACACGGCAGAGGAAGGGCAGGGGATAAACGGAGAGAGACGAGCAGGAACGATGGAATTAGGACATAAGGCTGCTGCAGCTGAGGAGTCAGCAAAGGGATGTAGCAACAAAGACGTAGGATGACTTGATAAGGGATGCGAAGGATGAGACAAGAACGTCCAGGCGTCAAAGGACCTGTTGAGACGATAACCTTGATCCATTAGGAATTCTGCGAAGCAGGCTGCCCAGTCACGGCCGAGGGTAATATCTGACATTGTGAAAGACGATACATTGCAGTCGAGCACAACAGAGGGTGAGGAGTGATTGGGAACGGCGGAAGGGATCAGAAGCTGATGACGGGAGGTGTTGGCAAGGCGAGCGAAGAACTGGACAGAGAGCAGGGTACGAGCACCACCGCGATAGGCAAAGGAAGAACATTGCACGCCATTGACAGACATGGGGCCAGGGGGAAGGGGCGAGAGCGAAAGGGATGCTGTACAGAGCGAGAATGAAGGCAACAGATTGGACAGCATCCGGATGGACAGCTCTCCATCAGGTGATGAAACGTGCCAAGAATTTCCTAATTTGGACAAAAATTATGGCTCCGATTGTTTTTTTTTCTGGGTACAAAACCCTCCATCTAAGTATAGATAGCGGGTATGTCAGCATCAGTGCTAGATTGCACGCAAGTTCGAACCCTGACCTTGTTACGAATACTTATAGTAATTATTATTTTAATCAATTGACATGAGGTTTTTCAAGTGTGGTTAAAAATGTCCCAATTTAAGATTGCAATGCAAAATAGTGGCTGTGCTATGTAAAATAGTGGCTGTCCTTTAAATCTGCTTCATATTCTGTGAAGTATTAGTGGCTGTGTTTGTGATTGGTAATTGGTTCAAATCGTCGGCTGTGTTCGAATCTCTCGAGGCGTCTTCTTTTTTTCGATGGGCATGAACTTGAGCCCAAGTTCAGACTTAAGTTCGGGTTAACCCCTGCATAGGGGTGTACAGAATGTGGTTGGGTTACATTAACAGAACTTAAGATGTTACTACAACTTAAGCTCGAGATTACAGTTTTTTTGGACATGTCAACAAGCTAATCAATTTTTCTGAAGTAGCAGAACTCTTCAATTACATCTAAACAACAATCAGATAAAGTGGTTTAATATTCATGGCACAGTTGCGGTAGGGATGGTCAAGAAATCTGCAGACACTCAACGGGCTGTAACAATCGTCCCCATTCGGTCAGTCGGCAATTTTCGGCATCTTCGGCATGCACCACGGGAGTCGAGTGCATTCTTCACATCCCACGTCTACCGTGCTTACCTCCAGATGTCGATTGTAGGTACATACAAGAGGTGGACTTGGCTCGGTCTACCATTGATAAACACGTCGGCAGGAGGTGTGGAAGGTCAAAGAAAATTTGAGATGATCGACGGACTGTCCCCTTCGGGAATGATCCAGTCACATAGCGGTTTGGTGGAGGAAGTCGTTAAAATGTACACTCGCATTTGTGTGTTTGGCTTATGAGGGTGTGCAAAAGCTAGAGACATCTGCAAGAATTCCCTCTATATTTCCCATGACTCAGATTTACATTCTGTACAAAAGCGAGGACACCATGAATTCGTTTAGATCACGGATTGATGCTGATTTCAGCATGTTTTGGAAAGATGATTGTACATAGCGGCGTACACTCGCACTACGGACCTGTACTTTTAATAAAATGATTACATAAGAACTTGTAATCTTGCAGGTTGCAGATCAGGTCACGAGGAGTTGTTGATGATGCTTCGCGGAAGGCAAATGAGGAGATCTTTCGCAGTTTGTTTTTTGGCGCAGAAAATTGATACTCAAGATCATCGACGATATAGATTAACTCCACTAATAATGAGAAAAGTATTAGAGTAACACTGAAGCTATCTGAATGATTCTCGAGATAGCCTCCTGCCATTCATCACATTTCTCTAAGGCCTGGTCCCGTTCACGCAAGGTCTGGTCCCACTCAACTTCCAACCGCTGGACTTCTCAATTTCACTGAGTTCAATGGGTTGAACAGAACTTACTAACCAGTGATATATTCAACTTAGTCTCACTTGATTACTTGTACTGAGCTGTTTTGGGGTATTCGAGAAATGTTCAATGGCGATGACTACTGAAAGTGAAATATACCGACACGCGAGAAGCATATATTGAAGTGGTCCGGTACTATGATAGGTATCAGGGATTGTTCGTCAATGCCATGGTATCTATTGATTTAGGTAACAGTTCATCCAATCATTTCCGTGAACGGAATTATGGAATGAAATCAAGGACTGTTGTTGGCCGATGACTCGTTTGGTACGCGGGGTCCACAGGCCAAGTCTATCTGGATTCGGAAGCCATAAAAGCAAGTCCGAAGTGGGAGAACAGACCCAACCTTGGTCAATGTGCCAATTTTTTGGAACAGAGGGAAGGGACTGGAGGTGAGAGGGTGAAGAATGATCACTGGATAACTGGAAGCTTGCATTTTCCAGAGCAAAATCATTGTGTGGCCTAAAGCTGGAGATACTGTGCTCATCATCCAATGAGAATGCACCACCGGAGGGGAGAGTGTTTCTGTATCCTTCAAGGGGATCACCAAGTGCCTCTCTGGTCTCTACATCCCACAGGCGCACAGTTGTGTCATCTGAGCCTGACACAATGTGCTTGCCATCAGGTGAAAATGCAACAGATCTGATCCAGTCTGTGTGGCCTTCAAAGGGCCTACCAACTGCCTGCCTTGTTTTTACATCCCACAGGCACACAGTTTTGTCACTTGATCCTGAGGCAATATACTTGCCATTTGGTGAAAACACAACAGACCTGACACTGTCAGTGTGGCCTTCAAAGGGATGACCGACTGCCTCCCCAGTCTCTGCATCCCACAGACGCATAGTTTTGTCATTTGAGCCTGACACAACCCACTTGCTGTCAGGTGAGAATGCAACAGAATTGACCCAGCCGGTGTGGCCCTTGAAGGGATCACCAAGTGCTTGGCCAGTCTCTGTATCCCAGAGGCGCAAAGTTTTGTCATTGGAGCCTGAAACAATTCTCTTGCCATCAGGTGAGAATACAACAGAGCAGACCCTGTCAGTGTGGCCCTCGAAGGGAACACCTAGTGCCTCCCCAGTCTTTGCATCCCATAGGCGCAAAGTTTTGTCATGTGAGCCAGACATAATCTGCTTGCCATTGGGTGAGAATGTGACAGAATTGACCCATTTGGTGTGGCCTTTGAAGGGATCACCAAGTGCCTCTCCCGACTCTGCATCCCACAGACACACAGTTGTATCCTCCGATCCAGACACAATCTGCTTGCCATCGGGTGAGAATGCAACAGACCTGATACCATTGATGTGGCCTTCAAATGGACACTGAAGTGCTTGGCCAGTCTCTGTGTCCCACAAGCGCACAGTTTTGTCATATGAGCCAGACACAATCTGCTTGCCATCTGGGGAGAATGCAACTGATCTGACCCTGTTGGTGTGGCCTTCAAACTGATGCTGAAGTGCCTCCACAGTCTCTGCATCCCACAGACACACAGTTGTGTCATATGAGCCAGACACAATCTGCTTTCCATCTGGGGAGAATGCAACAGACCTGACCCTGTTGGTGTGGCCCTTGAAGGGATCACCGAGTGCCTCCCCAGTTTCTGCATCCCACAGACACACAGTTGTGTCCTCTGATCCCGACACAATCTGCTTGCCATCAGGTGAATATGCAACAGACATGACCCATCCTGTGTGGCCTTTGAATGGATCACCAACTGCCTGCCCTGTCTCTGAATCCCACAGGCGCACAGTTTTGTCCTCTGATCCCGAAACAATGACCTTGCCATTAGGCGAGAATGCGACAGATGTGACACAGGCAGTGTGACCTTCAAAGGGATCACCGAGTACCTGCCCCGTCTCTGCATCCCACAGGCGCACAGTTTTGTCATTTGAGCCTGACAGAATCTGCTTGCCATTGGGCGAGAATGCAACTGACCTGACCCAGTGTGTGTGGCCTTTGAAGGGATTACTCAGGGCCTCCCCAGTTCTTGCATCCCACAGGCACAAAGTTTTATCGTTGGAGCCTGACACAATTTGTTTGCCATCAGGTGAGAATGCAACAGAATTGACCCAGTCGGTGTGGCATTCAATGGGATCCCCAAGTGCCTGCCCAGTTTCTACATCCCACAAGCGCATAGTTTTGTCATCCGAGCCCGATACAACTTGTTTGCTATCAGGGGAAAATGCGACACACCTGACAGAGTCAGTGTGGCCTTGGAAGGGATCACTGAGCGCCTGCCCTGTCTCTGCATCCCAGAGGTGCAAAGTTTTGTTATTGGAGCCTGACACAATTTGCTTGCCATCAGGTGAGAATGCAACAGAGGAGACACCACTTGGATGGTCTAGTACTCCCAACAGGGCCGGCCATCTTGTAAGCTGCCTTCTGCCCATTGAGATTAAAAATCCAAACTGAGATCGAAATCTTTTGGTAATTTCGGACTCTGTTGGAGCCAGCGGCAGCGCTGAAAGGTAGATATGGGGAGCACTCTGATTGATTGCATCTGCAAAGAAAGCCACAAATCTTTTTGCATCCCTGGCAAATTGAACAGTGGGTGATTCCTAAATATTTCCCCATTGATCCCAAACCCCAAAGTAAGAACAAATCTGCATACCTCCTTGGCCCACAAAATGAATTGTGACAGTGCATGTTGTGCATTGCCCACCATCCCCAACAAGCTCATGGCCTCTAGCCAAAATAGGAACCGGTTCAGAAGAAATGTTCCCGCCGCCAGTGCAAAGCTGCTACCATAGCTGATTGCAGAGAGATGATCAGCCCAAAACCGACATGCATACCGGAGCTGGCCAGAAATGTATGTTTGAACACGCCATTCGATGTCAGGTATGTTGACATTCCGTAGGTATGAGGTCAGCAAATCACAGATGTTGAATTTGAGTTCGCTCTGCAAGACTCGCAAGATGTTGGATATAATTTCGTGTTTCTGAAGGTCTGTTCCACAAAGGAGGTCGGGGCGCAGATCCTCAATGCTGCCTGTAATGAATTCCCGGAAAGAAAGATGTATGATCCGTATTGGGCCACCATCGGGTTTTCCAGGGATATGGATGACAGCGGTCAGAGGGAGTAGCGCCTTCATGAGTGTTTCCACATCCATGCCGAGTAATGCAGCAAGAGACTGGGGTGACAGTGGTTCCTCCAGCTGAATGATTGTACCCAGAATCCTTGTGACACGATCACGGTAATTCCGAGCGAGATTGTCTCGTAGAGGTGGCAGTGCTATAGCCTCGCCCACAATTTGGTGGTACAGATGATGAAGATCGATCAGAGGAGCATCCCCTAGGAGGTAGCCGATGGCCTCCTCTGGGGGAACCCTTTGTGATGCTGAAACGACATAACGAACTGCAGTGGCGGCAAAAATGAACAGGCCCGCAGCACGTTTGGTTATCTCGTCCACGTCAGAAGCCAGAGCCTTCCAGGAATCTTGTGGGATCCAGGTCCTTCCATCCAGCGATTTTGTGATATATAAATGGATGTCCCGCTCAACTTGACTGGCATCGAGGTCGTCAAGGATTATTCCATGGGTTATAGGAAGGAGCCTATCAAACTTGAGGTAATGGGGAACATTGGGACGTCCTGTCAGAAAGAATCGAACATGGATCGGGATTCGAGCAATGCCATCCAAAAGCAACCGGATGTACCGCTCGCCGCGATCCGATCCACATTCATCCAATGCGTCTAGACAAATTATCCATGGAGTTTGAAGGGGTGGCATTTGAGCAAGGAGGTCAACAACCAGTTTTTTAAACTGCACACGTGGGTCTGCAGAGAGAATCCCATCGCGGTCCTCGTCTATGAATTTGACAAGGAGTTGTCGAAATCCAAGATCATAATCTGCCAGCTGCCGGGCAAGTGTGGCGGGGACTAGCTTTAGATCGCTGCGATCTGCAAAGTCCCGCGAGAAGAAAAATGAGGCAGCCAGAACACTGTTATTTTCTGCGAGGCGGGAGGCGATGGTCTTCGCTATGGTTGATTTCCCCGAACCTGCGGAGCCGCTGAGAATAATCACGCGCTGGCTTGGATCTGGTGGGGCTGTCAACCGCCTGAAGATTTCGTTGATTATGTCGATCCGTGTGCCGTCCATGCATTTCTCGGGTGTGTTTTCGGCGTTGTAGCGGGCGGCACTGCATGTAAGTTTTGCGAGCGTGTCATTCATAAATGCGTGGGTGACTTTCTCGTCGACAACCGTAACTAATCGGCCGTGATGTCAATTGCGTAATTCCGAACAAGCAGACTTCAATACCTTTCGACCCCATGTCTGTGACCAATGCTTCGATAGAAATATTGCCATGGAACTAAGAGGAACACAAAAGTGAGCACAAGAGCAGGATAATGGTGGGATATTACGCACGGTGAACTCGCGAATATCAGCTGCGATTTGATTCCGAATATCCGAAATCTTTCCCTTGTAGTCGTTACCCATGACAAGACGACGCATCCCTGATTTCTCTCGCAGCGATTTACACTCGGTCGCCTTTGCCATGAATTTTCTGGGTGCTCCCGGGTCAGCTTAGACCGAACTGTTTTAAGGACTTTGAATCACGATGAAATCTCCGTTAAACGTTCCTTCAGATCTCCGGTGGCGCCTGAGACATCGATAGCAGCCATTAGAGTCAGTGATCTTTCGAGCTCTGCGAGATCTTTCTTATTGGCTTGCATCGTCTGTAAGATGAAGTGAGAACTGGGGCTTTGTTATGACCTGGATGAGAGCTCACGGATATCAGTGTCGCCAGTTCATAGATAACATTGACTGCGCCTTCGACGCCCGGAACACCTATCCCGGTAACTCCGGCTTTCGCGAGATTGAGAGCTGGAAGAATGCTTCCTTGGAGGAAGTTAATACTGTCCGCAAATGCAGATGCTGAAGGCGACGCCATCGACGATACTGGGGCAGGATAGTGGGGATGGATGGTGGGTGGTGGAGGTAGCGTAGCAGAAGCGAGGCAGTGGGCACAGCCAAAATCATCATCGCTATCAGGCAGACACAGCCGGACACAGCCATGTGGCGTTGTCGATTGCTTCTGTCCCATGAGGCGATGACATTGCTCCCCACACACGTCTTCTTTGCGTCAAAAGATCACACTATTTCTAATACTAATTAACCGTTCTGTTAAGATTATGTGCCAAATTCATTGGAGACTGTTTGGCCCTATGCCCTTCTGCTACCTCCATTTCGTCACTTCTGCTGCTCAGCCCGATATCTACAGCCTTTGACTGTGCTGTTTCACATCAAATTCTCATCCGTTCTTCCATTCTGGATTTCACCGCTGTTGAGCTGTCCAATTCAATTTGATCGAGGTGGCGAATACGTGCCGAGGTCAAGAGGTGTTTGATCTCCTTATCGTGGATATATTCCCACGGGGGACCCACCCCCCCAAATAAGGCAAGTCTGAGTCAGCGGCTCGCTCGGCCATCAGTCTGCCAAACACCTGCAATCGACCACGACACCCGACGCGTCCAGCGCGTCCCATTCACCCGTTCAGCGCGTTTCGGCGCCAATCCGCAGCACCAACGATGTAGGGCTAGGATTATTCGGCTTGGAGTCGGCCGGCAATATTGTCGTGTTGATCCCGTTGATCCCGTTGTTGCCGAAGCCTGTTCCGTGGTCGATCAGTGGCGCTCACGTGTACAGATCAACTTCCACGATCCAGAGATCGCTCACCCCTTGGCCGAGGTTCCTAAATTGAACTGCGGGCTGCGGAATTAGTCTGAATTGGGCTGATCGTTGATCGTGCGTTGCAGATTACAGCTCTTTGCAAAGTTACTGTCCAATTACATTCAATTCGACCGTTACGTGTCACTCACCCTGGTCGATAACGAATTTCGGTATTTTGTCACGCATCACCCAGCCGCTGGTCAAATGCCATTTTCGTCACAAACCCTCCAAATTTGCTCAAAATCGTGTTCCCGATGCATAAAATCGAAAATTTTCGTTCCGGGGGTCGAACTTTTCGGTTACATCACGCGAAATTTCGGCCGTGGTTGAATGGTTGAATCGGTATTTCGGGTCACGCGTCACCCCCCGGTCAAATTGAATGTAAGAATACAGTATTGCAGTTTGCATAATAGTTGGCACAGCCTCATTTTGATCGGGGAAAGGGATTTTGACACAACATTGACATTGACGCATGCAGCGTCAATGTCAGCGTCAGTCTGCGTCAATCGAATTTGTGTCGCATGTTGAACTCACCTTAAATGTCCTCCCCTCCCTCTGTTCTGCTGCAGGCACCTATAATGATCTTCCATACCTCGCTCTACCTCGTCATAACCACTATTCATGAAACTTTCAGAGCTTGGTCTTCAAAAACTTGAAATATGACTCGTTGCAACGTCGGTCTGCGTCAATCTGCGTCCACCAGACAGCGTCAAACAATTTGCAGCGTCAATCTTGTGATGCATGCAGTGTCAATGTGTCAACGTCAGTATCGGTATCAGTCAGCGGCACTCATGCGCCGTGACACAGCTTCAACATGACATGCAAGCGTCAATATTGCCGCTGTCTGCGTTAATTAATTATTTGTCTGCGTCAATGTGACGTCAATGTTCGTCCCGTCTGCGTCAATGCTGCGGCTCAATTTGTATCAGTCTGCGGTACTCTGAAATCAACTCCTATGAAACTCTCCCAAAATTCTCAAGGCCAATATCTACCCATCGCGCTCCCCGCTCCCGTGCTACCCGCAATTATTCCTCGAACTTCACCGTTTCGCCGCCATCACATCTCCTCATTCAATCAAGGTAGAACTCAATGCTCAACTTCAACTCATCTACTTGCAACATCAAGGGGGAATCGGGATTCGAAGAAAGGATATAGGGTCGAAAAGTTTTTTTCGGCCCTCCTCAGGACCCCCTCCCCCTGGTCCTTCCATATAGGGCAGGTAATTCGCACCCCTGAGCCCGGGCCGTGCCTCCGAGTCATGTGCGGCTTTACCGCCACCTGATAGACAGCCAGCCAAGGTCATCGCGAGCTCGCGCAACTTACACGCGACTAATCTTTTCAACATTCTTGCATGGTACAATGTGTTCTAACTATAATTTTTATTTCTTACCTATCTATTTCCGACCAAAATTTATGATTCTTGGAGGCTTCAAACAGCAGATGTGGGTGTATCTATGCCAGTTCTCCCTATTATAGTGCCCTGCAGGAGACCATCATGAGTGGATAGAGATCACACTCTCGATGGATCAGATCAATAGATATAGGTGTCTCCATCAGCAGGTGTGTCTTGGCGAGAGCAAACTCCTAACTGTGTCGATCCCATTGGAACCAGAGCTTGGTGTTGACAGCACAAGAGCATGCCCAGAATATGAACGGCCCCAGTGGACAAACTCTATCGCGTCCTTGCCATAATCAGGCCAATGGAAACGATATCAGTCTGGATGCACTGCGGTGATAGAAATCGGTCGCAAATAAAGGGTCTCAAGTTGAAGACACTCATAGCCATGGTGCGCGACGGATCCAATAACAGCGAGAAGAACGGAAGATCCGCGATAGTGTAATTAATCATTTCAACGAGCTGCACTGCTTGATGATGGTCAAGTTCAACCAAGCTGAAGCTTCGCTTCGCTGGTCATGTGAATATCCCAGCGTACAACATGCATCGAGTGCAAAGAACCGAAGCTCGCCTCCCGAGGCGAGCGTTGCTGTGTGAGACGCACAGTCAAGGGAGGTGGAACCGCAGCGACAGGCTCTTTGGCGATTTGTGGTTGAGCTGGTGGAGGGCGTAAGAATGGAGCAATTCGGGCAGAAGCAATAGAAGACTGCGCAGAAGGCAGTATATCAACGGGTTGGAAATCGGTTTGGCCGCAGGCCCGGGCAACACCGATTCGCAGATGCCGGAAAATTTGAGCAGGACATCCGACTACCAGAGGTATTACTATTCAAATTTTGTAACCTGAACTGAAAAGGAGAACGGACATTGAGCACGATATGACACCCAGTCTGGTCCGGTTTACGCATTAACTGGGCATACCTGGATCCACAGTCTGCCTTGGGATGACCGGTGATTATCAGATGAATTGTGCAAGCGAGTTGAAGCTTGAGAGACCTAATTCGGTTTTTGAGGTGGGATGGGATAACGAGACGAACAAGGGAATTACTCGTGATGCACATAGTGTCGCTGGATTTTAACGGCTAGGACGAGCACGGAAAGTGTCCTGAAACCAAAACTCTGCAGATGGCTGATCAACCTGTGCATACCAGAAAAACAGATTAGTGAAAGTGACTGGACTAACCGAACCCCACAACCACGACGGTTAGGGTACATTACAATTGGACTCCTGACTACCAAAGTATTATATAAACCTTAGGTAGAATCTCCTATACCTTCGATTCTACCTCGTCTATCTGCGGGCTTACTTTTGTCTGACTTTTGTTCCCATGAGATAACAGGGAACACTAGATTCTCACCTGTGGCAACACATACAGTGCTGGATACAACCCTGCAGCATCTTCCTCACCAGATATCATTCCATCTTCGGGTCTTATCAATTCCCACCTACTCTCCGTATGCCAACCTGCCCTAGGAACCTGTGCGGTCACTGAGTAGTAAGATGAGGTGAACAGCTTCTTCTTTAGGTCCAGAGAAGTTAATCCATGTACGGAGAGTAGGCGGGAACTGATAAGACCCGAAGACATAATGATTTGCGATGAGGAAGATGATGCAGGGTCGTATCCAGCACTGTATGCGCTGCCATAGGTAAGAATCCAGTGTTCCCTGTGATCCCATGGGAACAAGAGTCAAGCAAAAGTAAGCCTGGAGATAGACAAGGTAGAATCTAAGGTACAGGATAGTCTACCTAGGGTTTATATAATATTTTGGTAGTCAGGAGTCCAATCATATACCCTGACTGTCACGGTTGTGGGGTCCAGTCATCGGGATCAGGAACAGAGGGGGGCACATAAAGCCACCTTTCCAGTTGAGAGGTAGCCGGACATCCCTGAAGGGCCTTGGTATACTCAATCGGATAGGCTTTTTTCTCCATATTTCCCCTCTGATTGCCAGTGAAAAATGTTGGGAAAATATTTCGACTTTTTCACTTGTATTTACACTAGAAAAAAAAAATTACCCCATTTTTTCAGTGGTAAAAGCTGAATGAAAGATCATGAGAAATCACTGAAAACTATGGCGGTCAGATTGCACTTTTATTATTCCCAATATATACCATGTAAATCTGAGTATATCTAGGCTTATTTGACAATCATAAAACTAAATGAGTGTCTACTCCCATTAAAGTCTGATTAGCGGACCAGCACAATAAGCATTTTTGTGCCCTGGTTATATATGTTCTGAGCCTGAAAATAAAAAGATGGAAACACACCCCTACTTTGTTTCTCTCAAACCCCGGAAAACTATCTGCTCCTCCTGGCAACATCTCTTCTCCACGGTAACATATATGTAAATGAGGTGGCTGTGCTAGCCCTAACTGATCAAGTGATTGTCAGGGCCGGCCGGCCTCCTCACCGCCTTAGGTGTCCCGGTCTCTCCTACGCTCTAGTCTGTTGGTTACCACGCCCTGTTACCCGTTAGCCTGCATTATTATGTAATGATGGAGGATTCACAACCAAACAAATCATTTATTCATGTGTCTTCCCCTCAGCTTGGGTCATTTTACGTGACTTTCCAAGATATTCAAAGCCACGAAGCAACAAAGTAACGTGAAATCTGCTCCAGTATTACGAGTACTTATGTAATCGTTTTTTTAATCAATCGAAATGAGGTTTCGAAGGTCTCGCGACCTTTTGGTCATGAATTTAAGCGTGTAATGTTTTTAGGGGCTGTGCTAATGTTTTTAGTGGCTGTGTATAAAGCCTGTCCTTTGAACTGTCTTCAAATTTTATGAGTGTTTAGTGGCTGTGTCGTTCCCTTGCAATCATACATTGCTCTTGCTTCGCTTGCGCACATTGGTGTATTTATTTTCCCATGAAATCATATTCGCAAGCTTTCCTCCTGGCCTCGTACAAATTTCAGGTTGTAAATCGGTCCTGTTATATCTGATTCACATTGAAGACCAGGTGGCAGTGTCCATCTGTTTGGTCTCGGCAAATTTCCCCGCTGCTCTCCTCCCTTCCAATATCATAGTATCACCTTAAATCCGGGCGCTTTGCGTCAAGCATATCACAGGTAGATGCCTACTCAAATTTATACAGTTTCCGACTGTAAA
The DNA here is from genome assembly GCA_029378255.1 of Mycena rosella. Classification (NCBI taxonomy): domain Eukaryota; kingdom Fungi; phylum Basidiomycota; class Agaricomycetes; order Agaricales; family Mycenaceae; genus Mycena; species Mycena rosella. The sequence goes on along the minus strand of JARKIE010000229.1, from coordinate 103,553 downwards.
TCATGTGTTTAAGTCGATACCCGCCCAAATCTGCTTTGGTCACGTGTATTTTTCACACGGTGGCCGGAGTGCGCTCATATCAGTGCAGGGATTGCGGCTTCTGGTCTGAGGGTGTCTTTTATCACTCCTATTTGGTGTTACTCACGACCTTATTCTTGCCAGTAAGCAGGTATCTTGATAAAATGGGTGTTCCGAGGAACACGGTTTTCCAGACAACTCAGGACTTGGATATATCAATAGGTTTTCCCAGTGGTATAGGACACGGGATTGTTTCCGATGACGTCTTGAAACAGATGGGATACAAGGGAAGCATTTGAATATGGAAGGTGTAGTGGGAATTGACAAGAGCTGAAAGCCTCGCTGTTCCGAAATTGATCGCCTGCGGAGGGCCGGGATTTTCCGTGATGGTGCGTGTTTGCGCGGCAGATCCTGCCGGCGGGTCACCGGGCCGGAATGTCTTCTCCTGTTGTCTACCTCCATGTCATCTTTCGGCCATTGCGCCCTACATACTCGCTACCACGTCTGGATCGAATTTCCCAGGCCATTCATCACTTCCATCAGGATCTCACTGTCTTGCATCCTCAACCTCGCCTTGCATCGTCTGGGTCAGGTTACTCTGCTCGTCGCTGCTAAGCTCACGCAAGTTGAGGCGCTTCTCAGTGATTCTCTTACCGCAAAGTGTCGAACTAATCACAGAAAGAGGTAGGGTCTTTCCTGACTAGTCTCTCTTGACAGACACTTTATCAATTCTAGCTCATACCTCCCTTGATAAAGTCTGTTGTTTACTGTGCCCTGTTACCCGGTAGCCTGCGTTATTATGTAATGATGGAGATTCACAACCAAATAAACCATTTATTTCACGCGTTTTCACCTCATCCTCGGCCATTTTGCGTGTTTTTTCGAGATATTCAATGTGAGGAAGCACCAAAGTACCTTTAAATCTGGCAGTATAATAGAACTGTGTCTCCCAAGAGCTCCTCGGCTACTTTGGCAGAGAACATGGTGATTTCCTCAGTCTACGGCTTATCGAGTGAAACTGGGGGGTTTGAAATTTGGGGGCCATTTCTTGCGATGTGAGTATTGGTCCCAGCCCAAATACTGTGCCCTCAGAACACTATGTCCCGTCCGACACGTCAAGTCGCGTCCATATGAGGTTGCACGTGGCTTCCCAAAATGGACGCTTATATAATAACGCAGGCTACCAGGTAACAGGGCGTGGTAACCAACAGACTATTTCGCGATGTATCTGACACAGAAAATAAATATAAACTGTCGGTGTTCTCGAAGAACAAAGTGCAAAAAAAAAAACAGACACAAGTACGAGTTTGCCGGGCCGTGCCACAGCCATCACCCCCAAGTCATTTTTTTTGTCATTGAATTCGGTCTCACAATAATTCCTCTGCTAATTTGGTGGAGGACATGGTGATTTCTTCATTCTGTGGCTTCCTGTCTGAAACTGAGGGTTTCAAATTTGGGGGCCACTTCTGGCAATGTAAGTATTGGTTCTGATCCTAATCCTGTGCCCTCGGAATACTAGGTCACATCCGACACGTCAAGTCGCGTCCATACGAGTTTGCACGTGGTTTCCCAAAATGGATGCTTACATAATAACGCAGGCCACTGGGTAACAGGGATTGGTAACCAACAGACTAGAGCGTAGGAGAGACCGGGACACCTAAGGCGGTGAGGAGGCCGGCCGGCCCTGGCAATCACTTGATCAGTTAGGGCTGCACAGCCACCTCATTTACATATATGTTACCATGGAGAAGAGATGTTGCCAGGAGGAGCAGATAGTTTTCCGGGGTTTGAGAGAAAAAAAGTAGGGGTGTATTTCCATCTTTTTATTTTCGGGTTCAGAACATATATAACCAGGGCACAAAAATGCTTATTGTGCTGGTCTGCTAATCAGACTTTAATGGGAGTAGAGACTCATTTAGTTATATGATCATCAAATAAGCCTAGATATACTCGGATTTACATGTTATATATCGGGAATCATAAAAGTACAATCCGACCTCCATAGTGAATGACATTCCACCTCAGTCTCCTACCCAACCGCGGTTTCGAGGTTCATCAGTCTCAGTAGCGGTATTTTTATTGGATACAGAAAATGGCTTACCGGAAAGATATGACGCCGCGGTGACGTGACTGATATGTGACCTAACTTGGGGGATGAACCTCTGCCGTGGAGAGGTTCATCCCCAACTTGAGTCACATCATTTGTCACATCACATATGCTGTCATATCTTTCCGGTAAGCCATTTCTCAATTATATTAAAATACCGCTACTGAGATTGATGAACCTCGAAACCGCGGTTGGGTAGGAGACTGATTCCACCTGTTATTTTGGTGTTCTCGGTGGTTAAAATAGTTACATAAAAGCGGAAGATAGGTAGGTGTAGACAGACCCGTTGGCACCCGTTCGATTCGGGGGGCAAGTGATATCTAAGCCAGTATGCCTTTTGTCGTACATGATTCTAACGGGCATGCATTTAAACAGGGACACGGGGAGGTAGCCGAGGACCTGCTAGCGCTGGGCGCATCTGCGAACTATATTCAATTCATCGCGTAGGCAGAGAGCCCGCTTGATTCGGGGCAGGTCATGGGTGTTGCTTTTCCATGTATTCTTTGTTGTTCGCGTTGGAATTGAAATGTAAAAAAGGGAAATACATAGGCATAGAAAGACCTACTAGTGCTAGTGTGCATCTGCAACTATTTAAGAAGGAAAGCCATCCGGCAGACGATTCGGGGGTAGGTCATGGATCATATTCCAATATAATATTTTTCGTGTTCGCGGTGGTTAACAGACACACATAACAGAGAGAGATAGATCAGTATAGAAAGATCTGTTGGCACTGGTGGGAATCTGCAACTAATGTATTGGAAAGATAAAACGATACGGCAGAGCCCCGTTCGATTCGGGGGCAGGTCATAGTCTGAAATCACAAGAGTTGTTTGATTTACTTGGGGGCATCGGGTGGAGGAGGTCGAGTGAGTATAATAAGATCAGGAGGGAAAGAGGGAGAGTAAGACCTGTTAGTGCTGGTGCGTATCTGCGAACTATACGCCCTCGCCAGAGATTATGCAGATCATCCGTTCGATTTGGGGGCAGAGTATAGACAATACCTTCGATCTTTTAAATCCTGCGGGATAGAACAGAACCGCATATGTATGTAAGCATCTGCGAACCGATTTGCATAGATAAGGCGGGGCACGCGTTAGATTCGGGGGCAGGTCATGACCGCGATCGGGATTCGTTGGTCGCAGATGAATCCACAGGGCATGTATTTGCACAGGGACATGGGGAGGTAGACGAGGACCTGCTAGCGCTGGTGCGCACCTGCAAGCTATACAAAATTCCCCCAGTAATTATGCAAATCACCCGTTCGATTCGGGGGCAGGTCATGGTTTTCCACATGATATGTTTCGTGTTCGCGGTGGTTAAAAGACGTACATAAAACAGGGAGAAAAGGAGATATATAAAGACCTGCTAGCGCTGGGGCGCATCTGCAAACTACACACCGCGATAGTAATTATCAGCGCACCCGTTCGATTCGGGGGCAGGCCATGGCGGAGATCCACGATTCTTCAATCCAGCGGGATAGAAAAGAGTCGCCTAAGCACCTGCGAACCGATTTGGGCATAGATAAGGGGGGTCGGGCGTTGGATTCGGTAGCAGGTCATAAGGGCGATCGGGATTCTTTGTCGTGGATTAATCCAAAGGGAATGTATTTCCACAGGGACATCGGGCGGTAGGCGAGGACCTGTTAGCGCTGGTGCGCATCTGCAACCATTTTCGGAAGGAGAAATTTACTCGTTCGATTCGGGGGCGGGTCATGGTCATGGATTATTGCCCATATGATATTTTTCGTGTTCGCGGTACATAAAACAGGGAGAAAAGTAGATATATAAGGCCTGTTGGCGCTGGCGCGCATCTGCAACCATTGTCGGAATGCTATGAAATCAATGTTAACCCGGAGCACCCGTTCGATTCGGGGGCACGTCATGGGTGTGGATTTCAATGTATCTTTTGTTGCTCGGGGTGGAATTGAAACGGAGATACATAAAAGGGGAGATAGATGGGTATAGAAAGACCTGTTGGCGCTGGTGCGCATCTGCAACTATTATGGAAAGGGAGAAGATTTCGGGCAGATCACCCGTTCGATTCGGGGGCAGGTCGTACAAAAGCTCTTGGACTTTTCTTTTCCTTTCGGGAATCGGGTTGATGAGGTCGAAAGAGCATGGATAAAATCAGGAGGTAAAGAAGGAGAGGAAAAAACTGTTGTGCTGGCGCGCATCTGCGACTATTACACGCCCGAAAAGGTATGGCGGAGCCCCGTTCGATTCGGGGCAGGTCATGGGTACTGCTTTTCCATATGATATTTTTAGTGTTCGCGGTGGTTAAAAGACGTACATAAAAGAGGGAGATGGATGGGTACAAAAAGACTCGTTGCCGCTGGGGCGCATCTGTAACCATTAATAACGGAATGGATACCATTAGCGCAGAGCACCCATGCGACTCGGGGACAGGTCATGGGGACTGCATTTCCATGTTTTTTGTTGTTCGGGGTCCCGGAACTGAAGCGGATATACATAAAACAGGGAGCAAAGTAGGTACAGAAAGGCCTGTTGGCGCTGGTGCTCATCTGCACCTATTAGCGAGAAGTACAACATACGCAGGGAGCCCGTTCGATTCGGGGGCAGGTTATAGTTGAAATTCGCAGTGCTTTTTATTTACTTTGGGGAATCGGGTGGATGTGGTGGGAAAAGCATAACAAGATCAGGAGCTGAAGAGGGAGAGGAAGGACCTGCTAGCCTTGAGCGCATCTGCGAAATATAAGTTAGAGGAATGTCCGCAAAGATTAGGGAGCGCAGCCGTTCGATTCGGGGGCAGGTCATAAACATGGATGGTTTTTTATGGTTCCGGGTGGAGTTGAAACGGATATAAAAGAGGGACAAATTAGGTGCAGAAAGACTTGTTGGCGCTGGTGTGCATCTGCACCTATTAGCGAGAAGCACAACATACGCAGAGAGCCCGTTCGATTCGGGGGCAGGTCATAGTCGAAGATCACATAGTCTTTTATCTACTTGCGGGAATCGGGTGGATGAGATTGAGTGAGCATAATAAAATCATGAGTTGAAGAGGGAGGAAGGACCTGTTAGGGCTGGTGCGCATCTGCGAGCTATGGATTGTGGAGCCGAGATTATGTAGACCCCGTTAGATTCGGGGGCAGGTCATAGTTGTTGTCTCGTGTGATGGTTTTGTTGTTCCGGGTGATTAAAAGACATACATAAAAGAGGGAGATATACGGGTATAGAAAGACCTGTTGGCGCTGGTGCGCATCCGGAAACCATTCAAACGACGGCCGGAAAGATCAGGATAGAGAGCCCGTTCAATCAGGCGCAGGTCCTTTGGCGCAACCAGAATTTTGTTGGTGTTCAACCGTGCCTTTGGATACACCCCAAAGACATGGATACCAGACGAGGATGAATAAGACCTGCTGGCGCTGGTGCGCATCTGCGACCATTTTCAGATGAGAACATTACGGCAGAGCACCCGTTCGACTCGGGGGCAGGTCGTCGTGGCGAAATAGCGATTTTTGCCTAATTTTTGTGGCGTCCGAGTGTTGAGCCCGAATATGGAGGAGTTGTCGGGCGACAGCCGACACGAGTCCATTTAGCTTGGGCCGCATAGCTCCTCTGGGACACTCCGATTCACGGCATTGGGCACCCGAATCAACATTACGCGACGGGAGTCCAATGACGGACTATGACGGAGTCAGTTTCCTACCCAACCGCGGTTTCGAGGTTCATCAGTCTCAGTAGCGGTATTTTTATTGGATACAGAAAATGGCTTACCGGAAAGATATGATGCCACGGTGATGTGACTGATATGTGACCTAACTTGGGGGATGAACCTCTCCATGGCGGCTGGCATAAAACATTGGTAAACAGCATAGCCACAACTTCCCGAAATTCAGTAGGAATTCACACAGGGGGCAAAAGCCAACACATGCGGAAACGACATGCGTCAAGCGCATGTCGTCTGCACTTGGTCGCACCCCAGATCGGTGATTGACAAAGGTTTCAATCACCTCTTTGGCACCTTTGTTTTTTCTTTGAATTTGTCCCGAAAAACAAAGGGCAAAAGAGGGGATTGAAATCTTTGTTAATCACCGATCTGGGGGCGCAGCCAAGTGCAGACGACATGCGCTTGACGCATGTCGTTTCCGCATGCGTTGGCTTTTGCCCCTGGTGTCAGTGGGAGGACTCAATGATCCAAAATAAAATGTATTTCGAGGTCCCACCTTCTTTTATATCTCTTCAGAGCACCCTGAAAAAGTTTTGTGCTCTGAGACGCGAATATGAGTAGCAAGTACACCAAACACCCGGTGAAAGTGTCTGTTTTCGTGAATACCTTGGATTGTGTCCTCAGTAAAAATCAGAAATGTGCTCCAGCTGTTGGGGTTAGCAGTAGGAGAGACCTAGAGGGCCCAGAGTATTTTTATTTCATAAGACAGAGCCAAAGAGATATTTTAGAGACGACTTTCGGAAGTTGCCGGAAATTGTGGCTATGCTGTTTACCAATGTTTTATGCCAGCCGCCGTGGAGAGGTTCATCCCCAACTTGAGTCACATCATTCGTCACATCACACCGGTCCGAATTTTCCCGTGGGCCAGTTTCTCAGAATTAACCTAAAATACCACTACTGAGATTGATGAACCTCGAAACCGCGGTTGGGTAGGAGACTGTGACAGAGTGGGCCCAGCGGGGTGAACGAGGATGAATGGTGATATGACACATGTTCACCACCGACCTTCGAGTGCTGACTTGGTGCTGACCAGTGCTGACATGGGTTGGATTTGCAACGGCGGGATGTTGGCGGGAATCCGCGGGATGTGCGAGTAATTTTGACTAACAGCGCCGACGTTCGGGGCATGCATTCGTCGATTGTTTTCTTCTCAGTCTCGCAAAATCGGTAAATCATGTGCCTGGTTGAGTCCGCGTGCCAGGTTGAATTTATCTGGGTGGGAAAATCCGAAACCGGATGGGTATGCGGCCGCTGAAAATATCACGTCAGCTGACACCCGCTGTACGGACCGCATTCCGTCCACTTCCTTCGTCCCTCTCCACGTTGAGCCCACGAGACACTGCCAGCACACGACTCCCACAATCGACCGCTCTCACCGCCCGATATCCTCCGAGTCGACTTCACCCCTTAAAACGACGTCCAGCACTAGAATGGACGACGCCGACTCGCTCGAGCGCGTCGAGTCGTTGTGGTTCGACGACGGCAACATCGTCATCTGCGCCCACAACGTCCTCTTCCGCGTCTTCCGCGGCATCCTCGCCGCCCGCTCCCCCGTCTTCGCAGAGATGCTCGCGTTCCCGCAGGCGGAGGACGCAGAGACCATCGACGGCTGCCCCGTGCTCCACCTCGACGACTCGGCCGCGGACACGATGTACTTTCTCAAGGCCATATTCGACTACGAGTGCGTCTCTTTTTACTTCTCAGGGGCCAGCCCTCTTTTCGCCGGGCTGGGCTTCAAGCTTCAGCGCTTCAGCAGCGTCCCGCAAATAAGCGTCTGAGCGCCCCGTTCTCGCGGGATGGATGACCTGACTCACGCACCCCCAGATTCTTTGCGCCCTACCCCGCCAAAACCGACTTTGACGCCATCCACGGCATTCTGCGCCTCGGGCAGAAGTACCGTGTCGAGCCCCTGCGCCGCCGCGCGCTGCAGCACCTCTCCTCCGCGCACCCCACCACCCTCGCCGCGTGGGACGCCCTCTGCGCGTCCTCTTCCTCTTCCTCGCAACCTCAAAGTCAAATATCGCAAACCGCGGCCCCCGGCGGCGCCTCCTGGGACTTCTCGCACCTCGAGCTCCCCATCCTCACCCTCGCGCGCGCCGCGCGCGCAGACTGGGTCCTCCCCGCCGCGTTCTACCGCGCGCTCGCGGCGCTCGGCAGCGCGGAGATCCTCGACGGGATCGACTACACGGGCGTGCACGTCGAGCTCGAGCGCGGCGACAAGGTGCTGTGCCTCGAGGCCGCGCCGGTGCTGCTGGGCGACGCGATCAGCGAGATGCTGGGCTTTTTGTGGATGCCGGAGGTCATTCCGGGGTGTGAGCGCGCGGGCGGGGCGAGTGCGAGTGCGAGTAGCAGTACCGCGAGTCTGGCGAGTACGAGCTCGGACGCGTCGGGCAGCACTTCGGCGGTGGGGATGAACCCCTGCACGGCCGACCGCCTTGCGATGCGGCGCACGGCCGAGCGCTGGCGGCGCGACGCGCTACTGCCCCTGTCGCTGGGCGCCGGGGAGGGCGGCGAGGAGCGCGCGATTTGGGGGGAGGAGGTGCGTGTTTCTTGTTTTATTTTATTTTGTATTGCCGTTTTTACTTTCTTTCTTTGGCTCAGCTTGGTTTCCTTCTTATTTCCGTCTTCGTTTGAACTCCTTCCCTTCCTTCTCCTTCCATTTCTTCTTCCCACCCTTCCATCTTCCATTTCTCCCTCCCACCCTTCCATCTTCTCCTTCCATTTCTCCCTTACCCTCTTCTTTCCTTTCTCCCCTTCCTCCCTTTATTCCCTTCAACTCACCTCCCGCACAGGACTTCCCCCGCCTCGCCGTCTGCACGCCCTGCCTCGCCCACATGCGCGCCGATTGGGCCGCGCGCCGCGCGCGCTTCTGGGCGGGGCTGCCTGCGCTGTTTGGGCTGCCGGAGTGGGGCGAGTTGGAGCGGGGGCGGGGGCGGGCGGAGGGTTGGGGTTTGGAGGGGGCGGAGGTGGGGGAGGAGATGAGGGGAGGGGAGGGGAGTGAACTCTTATAGACGGGAAACGCGGGGGCAGGCACAGTGCGGTGTAACCATTTTATCTCGTGTCAGGTATTTCCGGCGAGTGGAACGGAAGGAGAGGAGAAGGAGTGTGTCTCCGCGCACCGGTAGGAACGAGAGAGCGCGGGTGCGCGGGTGCGCGGATGCGTTTCCTCGTCGCTCGATCGATGGGCCAGCTCATGCTGCAGACGAGCTTTGTGGTGTTCGGTCAGTTCCGTAAAGGCCTCTCTTCTCCCCATCCTTACGATACATATTGTCATTGTACAGGATTTAGATTTTCGTCGGTGCTCGCCCAAATTGAACGGGTGGAATGCTCAATGTATGTAATAGCTGCCTTCGATGTTAACGGATGCCCACCAGCGTCGACATGTCTTTCCTTTCTTCATAATCAGTGGCACCGTGAGGTCTTTTAGCACAAAAGAAACACTTCACGGGAACGACCTCGAATGGGTACTCAGAACTCAGCTGTAGCACTGTCCAATCGTAATATACCCTAACTGTCACGGTTGTGGGGTCCGGTTAGTCCGGTCACTTTCACTACTCTGTGTTTCTGGTACATGCAGGTTGATCAGCCATCTGCGGAGTTTTGAATTGGGACACTTTTCGTGCTCGTTCTAGCCGTTAAAATCCAGTGACACTGTGTGCATCACGAGTAATCCCCTTGTTCGTCTCGTTATCCCATCCCAACTCAAATTCAAATGGCCCTCCGGGCATACCTGTAACCTCCGCCTCCACCATACCCCCTTCATAAATCCAGCACTGAAGTCGCATCCCAGGGGCTGGCACCTTTCATGTAAAATATCACTGAGCACAGTTTTCCATAAAGCGAACATGACAAGAGAGTTTATTATTTGTACTGAAAATCGGATTTCGGAAGCTCCCCCGGGGTGCGTACAACCCAGCTAGATCCACCTTGAGGTGGATTTTATCCCTTGCCCACGCTTCGCAAGGAAATACAGCCCGGAATGCTCGAGACGTCATCCATATAATGGAAGCAAGGAGGAGTTATCGGGGAAGGAAAGCACACAGTCTAGATCTGTACAGACAACGATCTTGGTTCCGCTTCCATCCACTGTCGAATGGATAGAGCCCCCGGCCACTTAGGCCTGAGCGCTCCCACCGTACAGTAAATTAAGCCCGGAATTTGGTCTCCGTGCTTCGTAAGGTAAATCATTAATCAACCCCCGACCACGGTCAACTGGGTCCATTGTAAGGTAAACCGGGTGGAGCCCGAGATTTTTTTTCTTTTTTGAGCCAAGCGATAGCCGGTCTCACGGAACTCGACATTTGCTGCCAATGGCTTTGAGGGCAGTGTCCATTGGGAAATGTGGCAGCAGGAGCGGCAGCGCCGAAAAACGCGAAAAAAAAAGCTTGTAGAACCACCCTTTTTGCAGTGCTCTTTGATCTCGGAAGATGCTCCCATCACTTTCGAAAAAGATAGAGCGACTGTTTAAGGCAGCCTAGAGCGCGGTCTTTGATTTCGGGAGATGCCGCGCGACATGCTGCTCCCATCAAGGACGAAATGGATAGCACTTTTCAGTGCCCGAGGAAAGGAAAATACTCTAGATGGGTCTATGATGGGGAGCTCGGGACATGCCGCTCCCATCAAAGACGAAATGGATAGCACTTTTCAGCGCCCCAGGAAAGGAAAATAGTCTAGATCAGTCCATGATGGATGATGTCGGGACATGCCGCTCCCATCAGAGACGAAATGGATAGCGCTTTTCAGGCCTCCAGGAAAGGAAAGAGTCTGGACTTGGTCTGGACTGGTCTATCGGACGATGTCGGGCCGCTGGACAGTTATGATAATGAAACCATAATAGGAACCGGTTGCCGCCGAGTATTTTGGGAGGTAGACCTGTTTCCCTAGTCGGTTACAGGAAAAACCAAATTAGGTCTCTCAAGCTTCAACTCGCTTGCACGATTCATCTCAAGGCAGACTGTGGATCCACGTATGCTCAGCTAATGCGTAAACCGGACCAGACTGGGCGTCATATCGTGCTCAATGTCCATTCTCCTTTTCAGTTCAGGTCACAAAATTTGAATAGTAATACCTCTGGTAGTCAGGTGTCCTGCTCAAATTTTCCGGCATCTGCGAATCGGTGTTGCCCGGGCCTGCGACCAAACCGATTTCCAATCCGTCGATATACTGCCTTCTGAGCAGTCTTCTACTGCTTCTGCCCGAATTGCTCCATTCTTACGCCCACCAGCTCAACCACAAATCGCCAAAGAGCCTGTCGCTACGGTTCCACCTCCCTTGACTGTGCTTCGCACACAGCAACGCTCGCCTCGGGAGGCGAGCTTCGGTTCCTTTGCACTCGATGCACGTTGTACGCTGGGATATTTACATGACCAGCGAAGCGAAGGTTCACCTTACAGCTGTTTCCGAATATGTTGGCACTGTGTGATTTTTTTTGCGCGCGTGTCCGGTTTTGATGGAGGGCTAAGCATTTCCGTTTTTAGAAAGTGTTGGCAGCGGAGATCTTTCCAGACGTCGACATGGTGTATCGCAAGATCAGCAACGACTTGAAGGAGCATGCACTGTGGCTACTGGAGACTGGGTACATCACGGAGGAGGTGTGCGACCTCCTTGGCGGACTACGAGACATAGACGGAAGAGGAAAAAAATGGGGGCGATCACGCCAAGACTTCCTCAAAACGGAAATGCTTAGCCCTCCCAAAGCCCTCCATCAAAACCGGATATGCACGCAAAAAAATCACACAGTGCCAACATATTCGGAAACAGCTGTAAGCTTGTCTGAACTTAACCATCAGGCAGTGCGGGTCGTTGAAATGATTAATTACACTATTGCGGATCTTCCGTTCTTCTCGCTGTTATCGGATCCGTCGCGCACCATGGCTGTGAGTGTCTTCAACTTGAGACCTTTATCTGCGCCCGATTTCTATCACCGCAGTGCATTCAGATTGATATCGTTTCCCATTGGCCTGATTACGGCAAGGACGCGATAGAGTTTGTCCACTGGGGCCGTTCATATTCGGGGCATGCTCTTGTGCTGGCAACACCAAGCTCTGGTTTCAATGGGATCGACACCGTTAGGAGTTTGCTCTCGCCAAGACAGACCTGCTGATGGAGACACCTATATTTATTGTTCCGATCCATCGAGAGTCTATGTGATCTCTATCCAGTCATGATGGTCTCCTGCAGGGCACTATAATAGCGAGAACTGGCGTAGATACACCTACATCCCCCCATTTTCCCCATGTCCTTTATGAAGAATATTTTCACTGAAATTGCATCATATCGACTGGGATATGCACCACAGCGCCGTGAGTGACGGTGTATCATGTCCAAACATTCCCTCCATTTGACGTGGATTCCAGCCTATCCCTGGCGCTGGACGACTCCAATAGTTATTTGTGCCTTTATCTTTATCTCGGGGTTTCTCATCGCAATAAATGGTGCGTGCAGTATCTGCCCTCGAGCAGATGATCTGACGGGACGCACAGTTCCGCTTTCCGCGTATGAATTGGACCAGGAATTCACTTACCGTCCAAATGACACCCTTACTCCCCTCCCTTTGAACAATCTCATCCCCGAAATATTGCAGCATCCCGCCGGCAGCTTCACCCCGCACACTCTAACAGTCGGGGATACGCTTACAGCGAACAATTCGGTCTTCAACTTTACTATTGTGGGAGCATACGATAAACGCGATCTTTCAAAACCGGTGGCATCTTTCTCATATTACAATAACCCGCTTTCCAGCGGCTGTGATGTAGTAAGTATTCATTCCCCGGATCCATTTGCACAAGCATCTAATATGTGGTTGAGTCGAATATGAAGGCTGAGGTTATAATCACCCCACAAACCGGCACCGTGTTCAACGACATCACTTTGCAGCTGTCGGTGAGAGCACTAGTCCACACTGTGCGCTGGCTGCGACCATGTCCTAAGGAAAACTTGCAGGTATCTGTCACTTGTCGTATTCCGACGCTCTTTGATATGTCCTGGAATGGGATGTGTGACCGCTGGCCAGGGTCATGTTTTTTCCCGCAGGGCAATCATGATACTCCACGATATATTTTCCACCACCTCGCTTCGGATTTGGTAAGCGTTTTACCGTTTACATCTCGTGCGAGGACTGACACGGTGGGTTTTATCAAGGCCACTCTGTTCATGTAGTACCGTCCCAGCCTCATCTTTGGCCGGCTACCGTCACTCTAACTTATTACAAGGCAGAATTTTTCCAATCCAACCCACCTCAGCAAACTTGAGGTGGATGTTCAGCCGTGTTGTGATTGTGACACGACGTCTCAGGGTACTCGCCGACGCAACCGCCTTGTAGCTTGTTGCCTGCACGTTTGATGGCCAGTCAAATCAATTTCATCGTCAATGATTCCAAGTCCTATTCTGACGACGTGCTTGGGCTCGAGACTACAGACATCTTTGGAAGTCTGTCCGATTTCGAGCGGAATTTTTTGGCAGATTTGTCTTTGTCGGTCTTGACCCAACTGTTTCAAAACATGTTCCAATCGCTCTACCATCTCGTTCGTATGGAGCTGGGAATAATCCTCGAAAATCAGATCTACAGTTCACCGGCGATGTTCATCGACACAATCACGGATGTCCGAGATGTGGATATCCCGGGGGGGTTGGGTTCTGCCGCCAACACCTCACGCAATTCCACATCCGATGAAGTTCTGATGGCCGAGTGGGCGGACGCGGTACGGGCGTTCAACAACAGCGATCGTGTCCCAGTCATAGACTACCTCCGTCCCGTCCCACGGCTGAAGCCCCTGGGTGCCGCCGTTACTAGTGTCTTTGTCTCGACTTTTGCCATGCTCTCCGTACTGTGGACTGTGTTTTCCCTCGTCGCCGGCGCGTTTGCCAAGCTCCACGCTGGTAAGTTTCATTCGCGCCGTTCTATGTAACTGTGGCGCTGATTTTTCTATCAAAGGTCGGGATAGTCCGAACCATGGTAACTCGAAATCACGTTCTCACAGCGTCAGCGGATCGGAAAATACAACTGCAATCATGGAAGGTGAGTCGGGTATCCCGTTGATCATGAAATGTTGAGACCTTGACTCCGATTCAGATTGGGATATGAGCCGGGACAGTCTCGTCCCGCCCCAGACGAACGCTGCTGCTCCATGGCACACACCTCTCGAAGGCCTAAGGCTTGGTGTAGACAACAACATCGGGCAGATGCGACTCTCCATAGCGCGCCTAGAACGTTCATTAAAAAAACGTGGACTGCTCGAGGAAGAGGACGATGATGACGGGATGGAACCTCCTCACCAGCCAACAGGTGACTCGGACTCCTCGATTGCAGGGTCAGATTTATTGACCTAATTTGTGTCAGTAACCGCTGCCCCAGGAGAGCAAGATTCGCTTTTGGTGCGCCGTATGGTGCCAATCACTTAGTCACCGCCTGTTTTGTACAGGGGATTGATCTCACGCAAAAAAAAACTGGTTTTTTATTCCTCTTACAGAAATGCTTGTATTAGTGGTGCCTTCAATTCTGTAAGAGGGATTGGGCTGAAAATAAAAAATGAGCGAGATCTATGTTTTTTGGTCACCAGATTTGGCCACACCCGCCAAATATCTTCAATTTCGCTGTTTTGACAGTGAAGAAGGGTACAAGACATGTTTACAAGGGCACAGGAAGTGATCTGACAGTCAATTAGCGGTACAGTCACGCGCTGGAGCCCGTCTATGTGAGGTAAACTTTCTCGAGCTCAACGCCTTTACCCGGATTTGTGCATTTTTGGCATCAAGTCCCCCTCGGTATGCGTCCATCCAACGAACCATACGGTGCTCCCATTTTCGGATTGTGCTGAGTTGGACCGTGTGATGGATCTTAGTGATTTATTTATTTATATGCAGTTTTTATTACCTATGCCTGTTAGTTAGACTCCATGCACTCTTGATGCATAGCCACACACGATTCCGGCTGTGCGACCATGAACCGGCACCATATTATTATTATTCTCACGGTTGAACACTGCCTCGTGACTCACTCCCGCATTTCCAGTGCATTGCAGTGTCATTGGAGTCAGTCTGAGTCACAGTGAGTCATTTAATTATGACTCAGTCAGTAGTTAGTAGTATATAAGAGGAGTGTCTTCCTCTCTGTAGACATCCAATCTTACTTTGCCAATACACCTATCTGAACCGCACATCTGTGTGATCTCCGAGCAGCCAGCTCCCTTTCAGTGATGCCAAGCCTCACTTGATTTCCTACTTTCCACTGTAACGTTGCTAGACCTTACAGTACACCCTACTTCTGCTGCATCGTTGCTAGACCTTGTAGTACAATTAGAATTGCTTTGCTTCTGCTGTGACGTTGCTAGACCTTGCAGTATAATTAGAGCTTCCCATCTATTCCTTGCTTTCAGGTTGCTAGACTTGAAGTACGACTTAGATCCGGTCTTTAACTTGGTGAAGCTATCATTCAAGTTACCCATGTATCGGTTGACTGATTATATAAGGGTTCCTGAACTCGAATATATTCATTCTCGAGGTATTATATTTGTGCAATTCCAATCGCACGCTTGCTTAAACCTCATTTCTCTTACATTGGTGGACACATTGGGAACTCTTTGCTTAAACAGTCCTCCGATATAAATTTATTATGGCAACACAGACGGAACAAGCTCGTCCGTCTCCTCTTGGCAACAATCCCGACAATACCAGGCACAGACCACTCACCTCTACTCCGCCGCCCGCGCATCATGCTGATCCTAGAGATTCCACCCTCAATCCCACGGATGTATTCGAGCTCGAATCCCTTCAAGACCTTACCGGTGCCCTTGACCCAGATGACATGGACCGATCTGCACCAATTCTGACAGTGGACTTGGACATTCCAACACTGAGATCAGTAGCAAAGATTGGTACTAATCGTCAAATTAAGGCAAGACGCAACGACGCATTGGTCAAAGGATTGACAGCACTGGGAAAGAACTATCTACTCTCTGCGGGGTTGGCCACCAGACGATTGTTTGTGTCAGTATTTCCTGTCGAATTGGAACTTCTGGAGAATGTCTTCAACCGGGCGCAAACACGAGAACAAATAGGCCTTGGAGGACCTGGCTATCGACTTCCATTCGATGACTATGAGGTTCTCCTCCGAGTTCTGTTTGGCCGCAAAGTCGATGCAGAAGATTCATTCCGGATCGCCGGAAAGTCCCCTCCATCGCTTCCATCGTGGGGTGCTGACGAAGATATCCAGGGATTTTACTCCTTGAACGACTTCGAAATTCTTGCGGTCTGCTTCAGAGCTGAGGTTGAGAATTTCCTGTACATGTTGGACAGATATCATGACTTTGTTGGTCGCAAACCTCGTGATTCGAACCACGAAGTCATGCAAGCTGCAGAGATATATTCTCGACGTTCACAGAGTGTTTCAGCAGCCCAGGTATCTCAGAGCTCCGGAGTACCCTCCCAAGCCAATCCCTCGAATGAGCCGCCCCGTAAGCCATTCACACGGGACACCTCAGTCCGACTTGGTCGTTCTGCGAGAAATAATGGGCTTCCAAAAAATAACCCTAGGATGTCTGAGCTTCTCACACCCATGGCTACAATTTTTGAATCCCCATCTCGTAGAATGCACCTTACTGAGGAACCAGAAGAGGCAGATCAGATGCGACGAATGGGCTCGCAAGACCCTCAGTCAGGCAGAGAGCTACCCCCGCATCTATCGTCTGGCTATTCTCGCGGTCAGGGGCAGGACCCCACATTTCCTATACACTCGTGTCGCACACCTCTTCATCGACAAGGCACACCGAATCCACCTGACGGTGATTCCAGTGACAGCGATGACTCTCGTGATAGCTACAGACGTCGGCTTCGCTACGTTCCCAGAAGACCCTCCGGTAACAATCATGGTAATTTCGATCAACCTAGCCTTCATCGCGACTCATATGATACAGCTAACGATAAATCTGGTCCTGCTAAAGAGCCACATTTTGACTTGAAGTTGAAATATGACAATGTACCCAAGTGGGACGGGAACACAGACACGATCGTTCGTTGGCTTCTGAAGATCAATGACATTGCACGGGAGTCTGCCACCGTCTTCCGCCAACTTGGGCGCATCGTTCCAAAGCGCTTGGAGGGTGATGCAGAAATCTGGTACTGGTCTTTGCCTATCAGCTACCGCTTAGGGATAGAACAAAATTGGGATACCTTGCGAAAGGCCTTCTCAACTTACTTCTTGAACAGGAAGTGGCTCGATAGACAGCGAGGTAGAGCAAATAAAGCTACTTATCGTGATTATGGGCATGCCCGTGAGACACCAAGCGAATACTTTATTCGCAAAACTGAACTGTTGAACACTGTGTACACACTGGATGACTCCGAGATAATTATGGAGGTTATGGATGGCGCTCCTTCCCTTTGGAACACCATATTGACTACCCAAATGTATCAGGATGTTGTTGAATTCCAGTCAGCAATTTGGTACCATGAAGAGGCCTTGATTAAACTGGAGCCCAGTCATGACAGGGATCGTTCTCACGATGATCGCACCCGGGAGTATTCGAGACATACTATTCAAGATGCTCGAGCAAATCTGGTTGGTTGGTCGCGGAACCAAGAACCTCCGAAATTTCCCAAGGATGACGGGAATGTTTCAAGAAAGGCTACCCCTCAATCGAAAGGTGCTCGTCCTTGCAGACACTGTGGAAGTGGCAAACACTGGGACGAAGAATGCCGATATGCATTCAAGGGAATCCGGGCCGATAGAGCCAGGCTCGCGGACTCGATGAATGAGCACGAGATCCAAGAAGCCCAGGAGGGTTATAATGACTTGTATTATAGCCTTGATCCTGCGGACGCAGACAGTGATGATTAAGGACCCTCGGCTGAAGTTTTTTTCCTTGCAGTAGTTATTATCCTTGCTACAGCTTTCTCGGAGTACATGCAGTCTGGGAGGGCTATGTGATGGATCTTAGTGATTTATTTATTTATATGCAGTTTTTATTACCTATGCCTGTTAGTTAGACTCCATGCACTCTTGATGCATAGCCACACACGATTCCGGCTGTGCGACCATGAACCGGCACCATATTATTATTATTCTCACGGTTGAACACTGCCTCGTGACTCACTCCCGCATTTCCAGTGCATTGCAGTGTCATTGGAGTCAGTCTGAGTCACAGTGAGTCATTTAATTATGACTCAGTCAGTAGTTAGTAGTATATAAGAGGAGTGTCTTCCTCTCTGTAGACATCCAATCTTACTTTGCCAATACACCTATCTGAACCGCACATCTGTGTGATCTCCGAGCAGCCAGCTCCCTTTCAGTGATGCCAAGCCTCACTTGATTTCCTACTTTCCACTGTAACGTTGCTAGACCTTACAGTACACCCTACTTCTGCTGCATCGTTGCTAGACCTTGTAGTACAATTAGAATTGCTTTGCTTCTGCTGTGACGTTGCTAGACCTTGCAGTATAATTAGAGCTTCCCATCTATTCCTTGCTTTCAGGTTGCTAGACTTGAAGTACGACTTAGATCCGGTCTTTAACTTGGTGAAGCTATCATTCAAGTTACCCACGTATCGGTTGACTGATTATATAAGGGTTCCTGAACTCGAATATATTCATTCTCGAGGTATTATATTTGTGCAATTCCAATCGCACGCTTGCTTAAACCTCATTTCTCTTACAGACCGATGCGAGCGCCTTCGGAAGATTCTCTTTCAGTGTTGTGAATGTGTAATCACAATTTTCACGGAGATACTTCTTGACTGCGCCCCAGAAGAATTCAATGAAGTTCAGCTCGCAGTGGAATTTTGGCAAGAATATGCACAAATGTCCTGCCGCCTCGATAACTTCTTGAACAAGTGAGCGCTGCTCCGAGAAGTCTGGCTGTAATTCCAGAATGCGCTTCGCACAACACGATGTTGCACGATGGTCACACTTTTTGGGGCTGGGACACTGCATCAGAAGCTTCGGCCTGAAGAGACCGCGTTCCGCGAGAACCTGTTTCATTCCCTTGGCCTGCCCGGGGTATTTGGGATGGTCGGCGGGGAATACCATCACTTGAGAAACCTTTTCACCATCTTTGATGAACCATCCTGGACGCATGATTGCTTGTTTTCCACCGGGATTCATGTTCATCCGCTGCGGGAGAAGGGCATCGAGCGCGTATGCTGCATGGCCCTGGGAGTTGTCGACCATAAGGAGCAGTTGGTAACCAGGTCCGTGGGCGCACTCAAATGCAGGAATAATTTTGTCGACGATCTGAGGCCCGCTGAGTTGATTGTGTGCGCATTGGCAAAGAAAAACTGACCTGTTTTACGAACATTTCACCCGTCCAGTAGCCCTCATAGTTTTTACCATATTCCATGCTCTGACTTGCCTCCGAAAGCCAGCCGACCGTTGACAAGATCACATCGCTTTGATGCATCCCACGACCGACACCTTTCTTCTTGAGTGCGTGCTCTCCATCCAAGATCCAGCTCTTCTTCTTCCCATCGTTTGCCTGTGCAGTCATCTCATCATGTGCCCCAAGAACGAGTTCCCGCTCAACGTAATTGCCGCGAGGCTTCTGCATCTGCACATCAACATCCCCGACCGTATATTCGACAAGTCGGCGACGATACACCTCCATCTGTGGCAAGAATTTTGTCTGGCGATAATCAACCACATCTGGGCGATCGTGGCCATCATAATACAGCGCCTTTTTGTGCTCGGTGTACCGGAAACCTTCACAGTGCAGCCAGCGAATCGCGGTGGGAAGGGAAATGCCACGGCCGGGCTTGAGATGAAGGCGGGGGAAAAGCTCGAGGTCCATGTATTTCTTGAGGCCCTTGGGCATTTCGATGTTAACAACGTGTTTCAGATATTTGGATGCGGCAGAAGAGACGAGGTTGTTCTTGGAAAACTCCGCCAGCTTATTCGGGTCCATGGCCCATTTGTTGGACCGCACGAATGAACGGAGCTCGGTGCAAATGGCGGGATCGTCAATTAAGCTGAAAACCTTCCCGTGCTTTCCCCTGCGTGACACCGGCAGTGTTCGATGGCGCAGCCAATGGCGCACCCACGCTCGAGCCAAGCGGCCACCCCATTTTGCGGAAAAGCCTTGACTCTCGGCCGCCCGCTCGGATGCATCAGCCAACTTTCGGTTGTTATGAACAACCATGTGCAAGACACTCTGGATTGAGTGCGCCCGATGCGCTTGAAGACTGTTGGCGCCGGCATCGAATTCGGTGCGCTTCGACCCAATGAGCTTCTCAATATCTCGCAACCCGCTCTCTTTTTCTTTCTTCCGTTCCTCCTGGGCGAGAATGCGCGCCATTCGAGCAGGAACATCAAGCTTGCGACGGACACGTTTCGTTGGAGGGGGTTTGTCGCCCTCGTCATCTGCTTCGTCGGAGGAAGCGTCCGGTTTGTCTGATGGCAAGTCGGAGATATATCCCGTAAAAACTGGATTGTTGCGGAATGGCTCTGGCGACGATGGGGGAGAAGGTGAGGGTGAGCGAGAATGTTCTTGGGCTGCTGGCAGTGATATCTTGGTAAAGTATGACACAAATTTCATGCCTGCAGCACTGATAATTGAATCAGGATACCAGATAATGCTGTGTAATTTTTGGAAACTTACGATTTCAAACTCTCTTCTTTTTTGGTTGCATTCTCCCGCTTCTCCTGCTTCTTTCTTCGTATAACCCTGTCAGACAGCCCTGAATACCCCAATGCACGATTCCTCTCCGCCTTTTTCCAATCTTTGGAAGAAATTGGCTGGGTAAGTTCTTGGTACGGAGTCATGAATGCGAGCGCAGCAATTTCTTGCTCCAATTCGTTCTCCAGACTATTGATCAGGTCAGTGCCCTCCAACTCCGAGAGATCCGAGTCGGAGTCCGAGTCGCCATCTGGCGCAGATTTCCAATCACTTTCCGAGTCCGACATCGCGGCGTGATTAACAGTGCCATTCCAGGAACACTCTTCCCCGGAAACCGGCTCAGAACCTGGGTATTCATGGTCCTGTCCTCCACCAGAGATCTCAGGGTTTGGCTCCCAGTTTTTCGGCTCATCCACTGGCCCCAGATCCGAGAGAGAGTCTGCCTCGAGAGCATGCTGTGATTCGGAGGGATTGGTAAAATGAGGTGTTGTTGCCGAGGAAGGATGTCTCGAGGCGCGTGCGAGAGCTGCTTTAGCTGCCAGATGTCCTGGAACCTTTGTACGGCGACCCATTGTAGACCTGTACTTCGCCGAGCGACGCGACGTGAAAAGTTGGCTTTGTAAGGTCTTATTTTGTGGCCATCTCCCAGCCAAATATTGGGTACAAAATGTGAAAAAAAATCTCGGCCGATTTGGCCGCTGCACAGCCACTGTACAAAACAGGCGGTGACTAAGTGATTGGCACCATAGGCAATCAGATTCGTATGCTGCGGTCTGAATACTCTTCGCGATTAAATCACAACCTTATGTACTTATTTTCCTCGAATTACAACTGTTGTGTCTCATTGCAAATCCACATAGTTTCAAACCATCCACTCAGCAACGCAGTTGAGCTAGAGTAGGCTAATAAAAGTAAGTGAGGCCGCCGTCGCCTCGAGATCTGGATTTCCGTGTGGCATGCCATAACATAACTTTAGGACAACCCTTACATGCATAATTCATTTCAGTGGCATGGGGCGCTGATTTTCTTGATGCATTCAGCACCCAGTCGACCATAAAGAATGAACACAAAGCCAAGAGAAATACACGGTTTGACATTTACGACTACGTTCAATACCAAAGACACGCCCCATGATCAAGTTACGAGTACTTAAGGTAATCGTTATTTAATCAATCGACATGAGGTTTTTCAAGTCTCAGTGAAAAGTGTCCCAGCTCAAGATTGCAATGCAAAATAGGGGCTGTGCTATTGTATTTAGTGGCTGTGTTGAATGCATAATAGTGGCTGTCCTTTAAATTCGCTTCAAATTCTGTAAAAATATAGTGGCAGTCTTCATGCTTTGTAATTAGGTCGCAATCGTGGGCCGCGTTCGAGTCTCGCCAGGTGTCTTTCTTTTTTTACAATTTATCAACTTTGCCTCTCTTGCGTATTCGAGCAGTTCTTTTTGAGCACATCATTTTAGTAATGTTTTATTCTAGCTTCCAAACAATTTCAGTGTCTAAATCAACCTGTAGCTTCTGGTTTGCATTGAGGTCTATGTGGCTGTGTCCATCTGTTTGGTCTCGGCGGATTTCCCTCGGCCCTCGGCCCTTCCAGAATCTCTATGTCAACTTAATTCAGGGTGGGTTGTGATTGTGTATATCCCATCTAGATGCCTACCCAAAACTGGCCATTGTCCGGCTGTTTACCTCGTGTTCTGTTTAATCCCCGCCAAAATGTGTTGTGGTCACGTGTATCTATCTCGCGGTGTCAATGCTCGGCTGCTTCGCCTTTTTTTTCGTTTCAGTGCAGATTGTTGGAATTCCGAGTCCGTTGCTCGCTATCTCCGACACCGTGCCTTGGATCATTATCAAGGCAATTAGTACGTTCCTTTCATTCACTGTGTTCCGCATCGCATTTTGTCCCTTGTACCTTACTTTTGTACCAATTGTTCTAATTCTCTCTTTACTTAGTTTAATTGGTTCCTAGCAAGTTCTGTATATTACCTTGTAGTTGTCGAATAAATCCCCTGCGCGATTGCGAGGGTCTTCTGCTATTCCTGAGTAAAGGCCGTGGCTTACCTTTATTTCAACACAGATCTCGACGTAGCCAGCCATGGGCTCATCAGGAATAAGAGCGGCAATATATAACTCAACTGCATGCCACAACCCAGTGCAGTTACATCACAAAGACAATGCCACGGTTAGTACCAACCTTCCTTGCGAAGTCCGTTCTAAATATCGACATAACAGTGCATCCATGACTGTGAAATTGGAATTTGTAGACTGCTTAGCTGCCACGGGCAAGACATGCTAATAAATATCCGGAGCCAAGGGGAGCTTACTTCAATTCGGTCCCAGATTCTTGGACGGCAACAGAATTCTGCCTGGTTTTGTCAGCAACCTGGTGCTCACAATGAGCCAGCTTACACTGAGTAGAATAAAACATACATTTGTCGGGTTGGCTCTACTTTGACGGGAACCGGAGTATCCCCGTTGATGGCTCCTGCGACAGGTTCCGCGACATTAGCGGTCGCATGCAGGCCTTTTTTCTTTTCTGCAGCTTTATCATAACGTCCGCGCTTAACAAACCCGTGGGATTAACACCCAGTTGGCGTAGCAGGTTGAACGTGGTAGGCTGTAGTCAATCAGGCAACCGTACAACCGCCAATAAATAGGATGAACCAGTAGTGCATTTGCGTGAGGCGGCTCGGGCGCATCGTTTGACTCCGGCGCATCCGTGGTTCTGCATGGAGATAAAGTCAGGGGATTGATCCCATACTGGATGCAATATGGACGTACACGGCAATATTCCCGACTCTAAAGTGGCATTAGTTTAATATGAGACGGTGCATAAGAGAACTCCACGTACCTGGCTCGCTTCAGTGCAGCTCCTTGATTCAGAGTTTTAGATTTCCGTCTGGTGTGTTTTTCTGGCATATTGTTGGGAGGGTCCCGGTGCAGGTTAGGACGCAAGGAGGTTTCTTTATATCCGCCCCTGCTACCGGTGTGTGGACCGAAACGTCGGTCTCCTATAATCTCCCTATCTGCTGTGAAGACCCTATCGCCGCCGCTCTCGAAGCCTACCATCTAACTCGATGTCATTTCCCTACTCTGTCCGTAGCAACCTCCGATGTGTTAAAATGTAGTACGTGTGTTAATCTACATCCACAGATTTAGTATCTGCAGCAGCTGCACCGTCTGCCGGGGCATTCTGGTTTTATTGATCGCCGAGGTGCATCATCACGGCATCTGCCGGTTGCCATTATGGCACAAAAGATGGACAAATTATGGAGGTTCTCTCTTGCTAATGGTCTAAGAAAACAGTACCTTAATGTGGCTATCGGTAAGCCAAATACACCGTCGGTTGTGCCTAGAGAATACCATGAATATATATTTGCGAATATGAATATTCACCAAAATCTCAAAACTGATATTCGTATTCATACGAATATTGATGGCAAATATTCGTTGCTTAGTCAGCAATATTCGCGAATATTCATGAATATGAATACTCAGCAAATACATTGAGAATTCGGGGGTTTAGCAGCCACCAATGAGTTGCTGAGAGCACTTTTATGCTATATTGTGAGTTTAAACATTGTCAAGACTCATACAAGTCCTTGTCTTGCATGTTCAATCATTTGATTGACCATCACACTTGCCGTGTTCAACCTGTCAAGCAGTTGTCAAAGTAAAGATGTCTCTAAAGTGGTTGGTTTGCATATGAATTACAGATCCAGTTGGTGTAAATGAAGCATGTTCTGGTTCCAGAGAGAAGATGTGTTAAACAGACCCAAATTTACCGTGCTTGATTGAAATTTGGCTGTGTATTACAGCTGCGAATATTCGTGAATATCAACTTTCCTGAAAACTGATATTCGCATTCGCGCGAATAGCACAGCCACAGCCATTCGCGAATATAAATATTCACTATTCGCAAATGGCTTGGCACGAATATTCGCGATATTCGCTATTCGTGTTACTCTCTAGTTGTGCCGATATAAGGCAAATCTTGTTCCCACAGTTCATTGGTCGCCGATCTGCACCTTTGTCCTTTTTTTCTCCTTTCTCACATCTATCACTCCAGGTCAGTCGCTCTTTTTGATGCCATGCACATTTGAATCTTATTGGAAGCTGGATATTCAATTCGGTAACTCTTTCTATTCTCAAACAGACACCACCACCAGGTAAGTTTGTGCTTTTGATACTGTACATTTTGAATCGTGTTTAACTCCCGGAGGTCCGGGTCGATACCTCTTTCCTCTCTCTTGTAACTTCCACCACCAGGTAAGTCGGTGATTTTGATGCCATGCAATTTAGAAATGTACTTATTCATCCGGAGGTTTGGATGAGCGCACCATTGCGGTTGGATCCGTGCTTTTCGCAACTGTGACACTGATTGTCTTGGACGGAACCGAGATTGATGTAGATGCATTATATATTTTACATGCATTAGATTATGACACCGCCCTGACTGATCAGCTGTAACTATACGGCTACAACTATCCCATGGAATTCTGGAGGGGAGCGGGGGAAAAAGAAAAAAACCTTAAGTACGAGTTTGCCGGGCCGTGCCGCTGCCTTCACCCCCAAGTCAAATTCCAGCACATCCAATAGCGGAAAATTCCCTTCGTTCTTCGGCGCTCTGAAAAGTAAGCCGAGTCGCCGTTCTGTGTTTTGTATGGAGGAGAGTCTGTGTTCCCTTCCCCATTAGGCTTCTTGTTGGCGCTTCCTGTATCTCTTTTTCTCACTGGGGCATCCGAGCCCGCCTCATGTGCTCCAGGACTATTGCTTCCTTCATTTCGTACTTCAGTAACGGCAGTGGCGACACTGAGACTTCATGGCACAGCACTCCATGCTGCATCTGCTCGGGGACACCAGCCTGTGGTTGAACTTCTTTTTCAGAATGGGGCTGATGTAAACCAAATGGCTCAGGGCACCATCGCACTATTCGCTGCATCAGCGCATGGACGGAAGATTATAGTTCGATCTCTCATTGCAAGCGGGGCAGACTCGAACTTGCAAGGTCACTATGACACCACATTACAGGCTGCTCCAGTCTAGGGGCATGAATCAGTGGTTGAACTTCTCCTCGAGAATGGTGCACATGCACATCACACTTTACCAGAGAGGCCGAGACCGGTGAGCTTATAGTACTATTCGCAATTTCGAGATCACCTCGAGCTGATGCGTCTACAGGCTGCTGGGTATCTCGAGAGGCAGCGTTGGAGACCAGACAATTTAAATGGAAATTTGAGTCGTGCCAGCGCCTTATACTATCAATCACCGGGTAGTTGACCACCTTAGTGTTTTTGGTGTATCTCTGAAGCCATCAGTGGACGGTTGGGGTCCGCCGGGGTTCATAATGATGGCATGCATGCTAGGAATCCTTTAAACATATTTGGCGGAATTTAGATGCTATTTCGAGTAGCGAGCAATTTCTTTCTGAGCGGCATTCCAAAAACGGCCAATACGGGGTAGTTGACCACCACCTTGGAGACGCCGCTGAGGACGGAATTGGCCCCGCCGAGTCTCTGGGTGGTCTTTGGAGGTCCCAGGCTACCATCCAGTGTACCTTAAATTTGACTCCAAGACATAGGTGCGCATACAAATTTTATTCTCAAGTGCAAGCCAATAGGGGTGGTAAAGCCCCTCGATTAACTGACTGCCATGCAACCAACAGATGTCACAGGTGGATAAATTTGGATTCAATAAGTCTCATAGGATGTAAATGAACATCCTTGGTTCTAAGGTTTAGACCCATGCTATTGAGAGCTCCTAGAAAAATCCGGGAGTCTGGACCCCAAAATTCGTGTGCTTTGTTGTATTGGATAGTGGCGAGACAGGAAAAGAATAGAGAAAATATTGATCGACCCCAAAATTTGATGCATAGAACACCAATATGAACCATACCAAGTTTCAGACCAGTAGAGCTAACAGTTCTCTCAGGAATGGGTGGTCAACTTATGGTGCTTGATGTTGGATTTAATTATTCTGTGGGGTCCTGCAAGTGTGGATATCGATTTCGGAGGATTAATTATACTCTATTTGAAAGCCCCGACTCAGAACTCCAGAACGACCCCCAAAGGTCGTGGATTGACCGAGGATTGGTCGAGAACGGAACGTCGATGCCGTTGATGGCTAAGAAAATGATGTTCTCATGCATCGCATCATGCTCAAAGCGGCACCGCTGCCGATCAACCCATCACTTTGCCTCCAAATTTGGTCCAGACCTTCGTCAGACATCCTATTCCTTCCCCCAAGGTCAATCTACTGACAGTTTTTCATGCATATACAGCAATTTGTCCAAGTGGTCAACTACCTAGTGTGGTCAACTACCCAGTCGGCAATAGTACCTGCTAAGTCTACTCGCTTGTTCGTAGTCTGTATTTAACTGTATGTTCCTCCCCTGGGCGCCTGAGCTCATAATATGGGTGACGTTCCACCCCAAACGCTGCACAATTATCACCCCAGTAGGGTGTGCACGCAAATCAGCCGATGTACAATTAACCGTGAGCTGGAGAAAAGCAAGTCCACTCACTCGGACGGCATACTCAATGGCATTGAGAGTTGGCTAGGGACTCTGCAGAAGGCATATGTACCACGATTTAACACGGACGGACAAGAGCGAGAAGAATGGGTCCTGACGCCGGATGCCGCCGGCGGGAATTGAACCCACGTCTTCCTTCTGCAATATTCATCTTGGGCTGTTGCAAATCAGCGAGGACAATCGAGGATGTATCAAATTCCATGGACACAGCACAGTTCAAGTGCAGCACACCGCGCTCAGATGCGACACATGTGCCGCACTTGAACGGGCATCAGACTTTGATCGAACATCAAATTTTGCCAAAGAGCAGCACAAGTCCTCCTTCAATAGCATTGCAATATACCTGGGGACTAACTCCAAATCTAACTTTAACCACTAACCACTAACCTCTAACCCTAACCTTTAACCACCCAAACCCACCCGGCCGCTGCACGGCATTGCTGCATCAATGTGCCGCACCTGCCGATAGTGTGCCGCAGGTGACGGCAGTGTGCCACATCAGAGCGCGGTGTGCCGCACTTGAACTGTGCTGTGTCCATTGCATTTGAGTAATCCCGAGGACAATCCGCCAACGATTCACGGCGGCTTCTCTCTGCATAGAAACTCTTGATACTGTCACTGCAAGTCGGAGGTCCGATATCGACGCATTAATTAATTAATACCTCACCTTTCGCCGCTATCTTCCGCGTCCTCGCTATAGAATAATACAAGAGAACGAACGAAAGCACGAAATCCAAAATTTTAACCTAGTACCTTGCAGGTGGCCATCCAGGTACCACACACATCTTTATTGTGTCCTGGGATACACATATTAGCGCCGTATCGGGGCTCCGCGCACACTGTTGGGGAGGGGCGGTTGTCGCGGGCAAAGTGAAACTCTAACCTGCCGTGATTTACACCTGTTCAACGTTCATCCATCAGTCCTCTGATGTGGGAAAAAAGCGGGTTTCATTTCTGGAATGACCCAATCCCGAATCAAACGAGGTATCCACGAACCTTCAAGATCGTGTAATGTAAGTGGGTGCGCAACACGCGCTATCGGGTCGTCGATGGGCAGGCTGTTTCTCCCATTTATTTCATTGAGAATTTTCGAGTACTCCAGTTACCTCTTCTGAAGGGAAAATAGTTGTCTTCGGCTGGATAACTTCCGATAAACCCAGCTTTCTCTACATTGTGTCCGCCTCGTTCTACCTTGGTCTACGTGAGTAGCCTCGAGGCAGTCGGATGCCGATCGAGCGACTTTCCCTATCTATAGCTAAGGACATAGAACCAAGTAGGCATATTTCTGGGTCTACCTCTGCGTCTACGCAGCTAGCCCAAGTTAGGCCTGGAACGTGGCGAGAGCCCTATCCTGTACAGCTGTATAAACTTTTTGAGGTCTTTTTGCCTGCCAATGTACTATTCAACTCAAGGGGGTCCAAAGATAAGAAAAAATGATATCACCTACAATTTTTTTTCCGGGTCCTCTACCTACCTACATAAGCAGCACGTGATGGGAAGGTTCCCCTTTTGGGACGAACCCCTATCAAAAGTTCGCCGCGTCGGCCACAACGATCCAGCATGGACGGGGGGCGCCATGAATTTTCTCATAGCTCCTTGTAGACCACCTTTAGTTTATATGAAGTAGTTTCTGTGAGTTGGACTAAAGCGAACATCGACGGGAAGATGTATTGTGACAACTTTCTTTTCTCCTCCTCTTTACGCCCGACTCCGGCCTATTTCGCTTCCCTAACTAATTTAATTTGGCCTGCCTCTGCAGTATGGCCAATAATGCCCCTGATATTGCCGAACAAATGCTCAAGGCGATCCGTCCTCATACACATCATCATGATCGTACTGGATAGTTTGTCCGTTGCATGCTTTAATGACGGCAAGGAGTGAATGTAGTGTCGACTCAATTCTGTTCGAGGCGCAATTACCACCGGAGTCGTTGACGGCCGTCAATGGGCCCCTGTGAAGTGACAGAACGGACGGCATGCCACCCGTCACCCGTAAATACAGGGACGGCGGGCAGCCCTAAATTAGAGACCTCATGTATAAGAGCCGCCTGGTCAGGGATGCTAGTCCCGACTCCACCAAAGCTACCTGTCTCATGATGCGCAAAGCGCCAATTCATGCCCTCGCTGTACTATCTGTCTGCTCTATCGCTCTAGCTGATCCTGTTTGCATTGTTGGTGCGGGACCTGCTGGCTTGACCATCGCAAATCGGCTCCAAGCAAAAGGATACGACACTGTAATTTTTGAGAAGGACGCGGAAGTCGGGGGTAAATGCCAAGCGTATTATGACGAACAGTGCGTAACATTATAAGCACTGATACTTCAGATGAGGAGCTTACACCTGGTAATTTTCAGAGGCCTTTTCCATCCGATGGGCGCCCTGCTTTACTCGAACCAGACGTATCGGGAGACGCTACCCGTCATTGACGCATCTGGCGTATCTTCCTTCGCTTTCGGGTATACTTCTCCGCTGTGGCTGTATGACTGGCACAGTGGCTACACCGAGGTGTCCCCTCCATTGTCTGAGCTGACCGCAAACGAGCTGTTCAAGGAGGAAATCGAAAGGTACACCACCTTTTGGAATACAGAGTTTGCTCCGAAGGCGGTGATAGGATACAAGGCAAGAGGCACATTATCAGAAAGCATTCTCGATCCTGACGATTCTGCTGCTCTGGTATGTAGAATGGTGTTGAAGGGTACACCATGTCGACTTTGGATTGGCTCCTCGAGAATGAATATCCTCTTCTGTTACTGCTCTTCATCAACGGGATGGTGCCCTATGGCTATGGGGACGTGAGGGAAACACCCATTGTACGTTTCTCACATCAACCCGGCAGAATCTCATTACTGACGGTGGATGTAGCTCTACATGCTGTCATACTTTACACCCGATATTCTCCTTTTCTTCGGGGGACAGCGTGAAGGATATATCATCGGTAAGCTATTGCTGCCCGCGGCGCTGGAATGTGATCTGATTTCATCCTCTATTCGCAGATTTCCATAAGGTTTTCGTCCGCTATGCTGCTACGAGCGTCAGTGGGCCTATACATTTGAACACCAGTATCACTAAAATCGGTGAGCAACATGTAACGGTTCTTGTACTCCAGAGATTTATTTGTTTCCCATCCGCTCTTGCAAAGATCGAAGCGGCGGCAGCCCGGTCATCACCTACTACGTTGACGGTCCCTCCCCCTCGCTCTCCACTCAAACCTGCTCCAAACTCGTCCTCGCCTTCCCACCCGTTCTTTCCGCTCTCCACGCCGCCAATCTCGACCTCACCCCATCTGAACAAACCATCTTCTCCCCAGTTGGCATCATCAAATACTGGTCCGGCGCTGTCCGCGTAGCCACCCCCGACGGCCTCGCCTTCGGCGGCTTCCTCCGCCCAACGCTCCTCGCCCTTGTCGAGAAATTCCTCGGCACACATCTCCTCTCTTTCTTGGAATTTGTACCTTGGTTACCAGAGGCGGCGGGGGAGCCTGTTGCGCTTCTGCGCCTGTTCAACCAGTCCGATATCGCCACGACGTATTCTTGGGGGAAGTACAAGAGTTCCCAGACACTTGCGGAGGCGAAGACTCTCCTCGAGGAAGTTATCTCGAAGATCAACAAAGACCCTCGGGTTTCCGGCGCTGTGCCGCAGCCTGTCACTGGCGCAGACGTGAAGGAATTTTTGGAATGGGATTATTTCCCCCATTTTGATCAGCCGCAGTTGGAAGCGGGGTATTATGCCAAGTTCAATGCATTGCAGGGGGAGAAGAACACGTATTATGCGTCGGGGCTGAATGGGTTCGAGACGGTGGAGTATGCGATACGTGCAGGGATTGATGTCGCGGAGACGTATTTTCCCTTTATCAAAAATCAGTAGTACATAGTGCTACAAGTAACTTCAGGTCATGCGACGTAGTTCACCCGAATAATAATTAATAATACTGAACATACCGCCTCCCTCATTGGTTCGGTTAAGATGCTCAGTTGCAAAATAAAATTCCGCCAACTGTCATGCCTTCGCGGGGAGTCGAACCCCAGATCCTCTTTACAGGAACGTCACTGAAATACATGGAAGTGTTCCGTTTGAGAATCTGCCCTTGACGTAACTCTGGTGGATTTGACACGCGGAATAACTGGATGTGATGCGAGCAAGGGTGCAAGCTCAGGAAAAAAACATGTTTCGATTCGGCCGAATATTCATTTATGTAAGTTCAAGTTGTTCCCGGTAAATAGAGCATATTTGCAGGCTCATTAAAGGTGGCCGTGGATTCCCACTACCGTAAGGTGCCACTGCAAACAGTGGAGGTACTTCATATTAGTACCCTGCCGAAACCAAAAATTAGTACCCAGAAGCACTGGGAATCAGTACCCCGCGCACTGTATAATAGTACCTAAAAGCACTAATATATAGTGCATGTGTTCGTTTTTTCACTGATTTACAGTGCTTTTGACCACTTTTTAATACTTGGGGGTGAAGGCCGCGGCCCGGCCCGGCAAACTCGCACTTATAGTCCCCCCCTTTTTTTTCTTTTTCTCGGGGCTTTTTACGTCTTGGTCATTTATTTTGTATAATCCGGACGCTTGGTGATGGAGGTGGGCACGGGCCGTTGTTGTGGTCATCTGTTTATTGATGTTACGCTCACAGTACCCACCGCCAAATTCGGCCCTCCGCATGCCGACACGTTTTGGGACTGATGCCGCTATCCGGCTGCCATTCTGAGTAGACAGAAAGTAATATTATATGCCGGGCTACACAATGTTGGTAGGAAATTTGGTAATTCAGATTTTCGGTTGTAGATGACCTGTCTTGCTCCCCGAAATTTTCACCCCGCTGGAATCCCCACCAACATTGTGTAGCGATGCAGAAATAAAAATGTTCGGCCGCCGGCGATCAGTGGTGCGATGCCGGGAACTGTTGGAAAATATGCTACAAGTCTGGCCGCCATCACGGTGACCGAACACGTGACATACCAGTGACTCCGCCGTTCCTCGACGTGCCAAAGCTTTCTGGGCAATCTTTGGGCAATCAGGGACATCAGTCTAGCTATTAGATGTTAATTGACCAAGATTTTGGCAGGAGAGGAGCGTGGTATGGTATTAGTATGAGAAAGTCAAAAGTCGAGGCTCGGCGCGACAGACAAACACAACATACTTCCTGCATATTGCGCACACAATCCAACAATGGTGATGACTCGGGACCCTTGGCTGCTTGGCTCCATGTGCTCGATACACCAATGAATGTTGGTGTGGAAGTCTTCATTTGTCTCTCGCATCATGTGCATGCGGGTATTATCCCTCGAGTGGTTTACGCCACTGCCGTCTTTTGATTGTGTCTTGAGTATCTCCCCAAGTTTGCTGTGCTAATTTCTTTCGTCTTTCAGCGTTCCTTTGGATCTACGGCGGCGAGCTGGACGTTTCGACCGAAACCTGCGACCGTGAGCTTGTCCGGAGGAATTCTGAGAGGCCCAGGGGCGATGGTGTATATAGTGCTTGTACACCGGGGGAATCCCTGGAACCGGTGTTCATGAGTTGGACCGTGCCGTGTAATGCTACCTACCTACCTACCTACCAGAGACCACTATCACCAGATCTCGGGCGTGGAAGTGTCTGCTAAGTGATATTTGGGCTTGGTTCGAGGCCCGGAGGATGAACACAACGGATGAGCTGTACCATCTTCAGGCTTGGACCCCGGAAACCTACCACGTGCCAAAGGGAGTCCATACCCGGAATTAAGGTTTCCGTGACCCCTTGGTAAAAATATAAAATATCACACTTGGCTGGGGTGCATCGCCTTCAGTGTCTGGTACACACTCGGGGTTCTTGACCATCGCCGGTAGACATGAGGTATCGGGGCTCTGATATTGATGCACCCACAATGCACTGTAACGAGTTACGAAATAGAGCTGAACCGGAGAACTTGTTTGAACTTGCAGCTCTTGGAACCAATAGCTGCGAAGTATAGTACGTAAATTAAACTGTCGCGCCTCCAAGTCCGCGGGGATGAGGATCCCCCTCCGCCGATCGCTCCTCACGAAGCTTACAGCTCCTGGATTCATGTGGAACCCATGGACTCCCATGAACGCATTCGTTTCACCATATTCGTCTATGCAGTTTAGCCCGGTGACAATCACTAAGAGACCTTTCGTCGGACCATTGAGTAAATCTGCGTATCCGTTATTTCAAGTCGCTGCGACAAAAGTTGGGAAAACGCCTCACACATTAGCTGACTTGATAATGGAGCGCCGTCCATCATCTGCTCCAATTGAGGCCTGATCCCAGTGACGCAGCGGAGGCACTACATATGGCCCGCGCATTCGCGAGGACAGTGTGGTACCGCACTGACGTCGCCGGAGCCCTGCCTAGGCAGCCACGTTCAAGCCGCTGGCTTCCACGGCTTCGGCTCGGCTTCGGCTAAAGCCGTGGCTTAACATCCGAATCGGGCAGAGACACACAAAATCAATTGCTGGCAAGCAATGAAGCTACAAATGACGCGATATCCTCTGGAATTCGCCACTGCTCGGTCAGCTCATCCTCTAACCATCGTATTTCGTCCTCCTTTTGCCGTTCCCGAAGTAAAATCCAAGCTGTGTCGCTGTTTGAAGAAGAATTTCAGCATTTGCAGCGCCCCCATGAGTTCGGGTGCGATGCAGTTCCGCCGTGTCGTATCTGTCTCAGCACTAGATGAAAACACGCGTTCGCAAGGCACGGCGGAGCCCTGTATCGGCAGAATGTCTGAGCACATCCCACTCCGATTCGCCGAGCCGGTACTTATGAAGTTCCTCGAACTCGTTGCTGGATAAGAACCTGTCGATAGCCTTGCGAGAAGTCAGATGTAGTAAGAGCCGACCACAGTACTTCCAAAATATACTGACCTCACGAAGCAGAATGGCGCGCTCAATCATAAGCAAGGTTGACGACCAGCGAGTGATTACATCCCGAAGGAGCTGGAGGTCCTTCATATCGAGAGCTGCCAGAACCGCTGAGAAGTATTGACGTCGTAGCGATGATGCTCGTATCTAAGAGAGTATAGTTATATATGTGGAACGGCAGGAAGAGGAGAAACGGACCTGGCGGACCACAGATCGAATGCACGTGTTCAACCTTGCGATGACCGGGACGGCTGGCTCATGGCGCGTGCGTAGTGATCAGGCCGCCGACATGAAGGGATGCACGAGTCGCTTGCATTCATACCTGTAACGATGTCGATCCTGTATTACTTCTGCTCCTGAAATCGCGATGTCGGATTGGTCCCTGCGCCAATTTCCCGTGTATTCAGTTTGTGTCAGGTATTGGAACACTTGCGCCAACCGATGACGATTCGCGAGCTTCCACCGCAATTCTACTGTTACCCCAGATATTCCCTGCATTGTCAGCCAGTGCAGTGCTCCGGATCTTGGTTGGGAGTCTAACGAGTCCTGGTTCAACCACGGCTGATCCTGTGTCTCGATTTCCTCTCAGCGGAAACTCCCTCTTATTCGAGGACTGTAAAGACCTGATAGCGCTGGGCGCCTCCGCAACCCGTAGGTACTTCGAACCACATCGTTCGGCGGAACACCTCCGTTCGACTCGGGGTCAGGCCATGGGTGTAAAGTAAAGCTCTTGCTACCCTTTTTATTGTGAATCCTGGTGAACTCTGGAACCAGTGGAGGGGAGGACCTGATAGCGCATTTATCGCATGAATGATCTCCGCGGCAGGCCAGGCCATTTCTTCAACGCGCGAGCGCGTTTTTTTTCTTCTGTGCCCGCGAATGCTGGAGAATCTCAGGTCAGTGAGATCAGGG
Organism: Mycena rosella; assembly: GCA_029378255.1. NCBI lineage: Eukaryota > Fungi > Basidiomycota > Agaricomycetes > Agaricales > Mycenaceae > Mycena > Mycena rosella. The sequence goes on along the minus strand of JARKIE010000229.1, from coordinate 68,842 downwards.
ATTTCGGTAGGGATGTGATACCTCCACCCATCCGTCCAGGGCGGTCTGCGGTTTCTTCCGTTCCTGGGTCCTGAACGCCAAGCAATAAAAGTGTAGCTCTGGAGACCGATGACCTGCCCCCGAATCGAACGGGTGCTCTGCCATAATATATATGCCTTCGACTAGTTTATAGATGCGCGCCAGCGCCAGCAGGTCGTCCTATGCCTATCAACAGCCATGGGTTTATCGATACATACCTTGAGCACTTATCCGCCCGATTTTGTGAATTTACACTCGATGGTGTCAATGGTCGACCCACACCCCCGAAGCAAACGGGCACTCTGCCCTAAGCGTTCAACGTTCAACGTTAATATTGAGGGCTCAGCTGTGAAGCAGTAGAAGCTTCCTCGCACTGACAATTTACAGGTGCGTACTATCCAACAGGTCTCCTCACCCCATTCCCTCCGTTTTATGCCATTAGCCTGGGTTTCTTTGGGCAGGGATTACCACTCGAACGAAAGGGTCGTGCTATCCACGTCTTCCTGGGCTCCGAGTCCTTCACGGGACTGACCGAGCACCACAAAGCTCGTCTGCAGGACGCCACACGCATGAACTGGCCCCTCGAGCGACGACGAAACGCACCCGCGCGCGGCGTCCGCTCTCGTTCGTGCGCGCGCGCGCGCGGAGACACACTCCTTCTCGTCGGAAATAACTGACACGAATTAGCAATTGGCACGATAAACATGGTTACACCGCACTGTGCCTGCCCCCGCGTTTCCCGTCTATGAGAGCTCACTCCCCTCCCCTCCCCGCATCTCCTCCCCCTCCACAACCCCGCGCCCTCCAAAAATCCCTCCGCCCGCCCCCGCCCCCTTTCCAACTCGCCCCACTCCGGCAGCCCAAACAGCGCGGGCAGCCCCGCCCAGAAGCGCGCGCGCCGCGCGGCCCAGTCGGCGCGCATGTGTGCCTGGCAAGGGGGGCAGACGGCGAGGCGGGGGAAGTCCTGTGGGGGAGTGTGAGTGAGTGAGGCTGTTCGGCAAGAAGAGATGAAGCGGAGGGAAGCGGGAGGAGGGGAGAAGGACGGAACGAATGAACGAACGAGGGGGGAGGAAAGAAGAGGGAAGGGAAAAATGGAAGGAGAAGGAAGGGTGGGAGGGAGAAATGGAAGTAGAAGGAAGGGAGGGAAGGAGAAATGGAGGGGCAAGGAAGGGAAGGAGTTTAAACGAAGACGAAAATAGGAAGGAAACCAAGCCGAGCGAAAGAAGAAAGTAAAAAAACAAAGGAAAACGCAAAAAAGCGAAATGCAAGAAACACACACCTCCTCCCCCCAAATCGCGCGCTCCTCGCCGCCCTCGCCAGCGCCCAGCGACAGCGGCAGCAACGCGTCGCGCCGCCAGCGCTCCGCCGTGCGCCGCATCGCGAGGCGGTCTGCCGTGCAGGGGTTCATCCCCACAGCCGAAGTGCTGCCCGACGCGTCCGAGCTGGTGCTGGCGGCGCTGCTCGTACTCGCCAGACTCGCGGTACTGCTACTCGCACTCGCACTCGCACTCGCACTCGCACTCGCACTCGCACTCGCCCCGCCCGCGCGCTCACACCCCGGAATGACCTCCGGCATCCACAAGAACCCGAGCATCTCGCTGATCGCGTCCCCCAGCAGCACCGGCGCGGCCTCCAAACACAGCACCTTGTCGCCGCGCTCGAGCTCGACGTGCACGCCCGTGTAGTCGATCCCGTCGAGGATCTCCGCGCTGCCGAGCGCGGCGAGCGCGCGGTAGAAGGCCGCGGGGAGGATCCAGTCGGCGCGCGCAGCGCGCGCGAGGGTGAGGATCGGGAGCTCGAGGTGCGAGAAGTCCCAGGAGGCGCCGCCGAGGGGCGCGGTTTGCGAGGTGGAAGAGGAGGAGGAGGCGCAGAGGGCGTCCCACGCGGCGAGGGTGGTGGGGTGCGCGGAGGAGAGGTGCTGCAGCGCGCGGCGGCGCAGGGGCTCGACGCGGTACTTCTGCCCGAGGCGCAGGATGCCGTGGATGGCGTCAAAGTCGGTTTTGGCGGGGTAGGGCGCGAAGAATCTGGGGTGAGTCCGTGAGTTCCGCGAAAAAGAGTCTGGCCCCTGAGAAGTAAAAAGAGACGCACTCGTAGTCGAATATGGCCTTGAGAAAGTACATCGTGTCCGCGGCCGAGTCGTCGAGGTGGAGCACGGGGCAGCCGTCGATGGTCTCTGCGTCCTCCGCCTGCGGGAACGCGAGCATTTCGGCGAAGACGGGGGAGCGGGCGGCGAGGATGCCGCGGAAGACGCGGAAGAGGACGTTATGGGCGCAGATGACGATGTTGCCGTCGTCGAACCACAGCGACTCGACGCGTTCGAGCGTGTCGGCGTCGTCCATTCTAGTGCTGGATGTCGTTTTGAGGGGTGCTGGAGTCGACTCGGAGGATATCTGGCGGTGAGCAGCTTTGCGGGTCGAGTGTGGGAGTCGTGTGCTGGCAGTGTCTCGTGGGCTCAACGTGGAGAGGGACGAAGGAAGTGGGCGGAATGCGGTCCGTACAGCGGGTGTCAGCTGACGTAATAGTTCGGTGACTTGTCGGCCGCATACCCATCCGGTTTCGGATTTTCCCACCCAGATAAATTCAACCTGGCGCGCGGACTCAACCAAGCTGATACATGATTTACCGATTTTGCGAGACTGAGAAGAAAACAATCGACGAATGCATGCCCCGAACGTCGGCGCTGTTAGTCAAAATTATTTGCACATCCCGCGGATTCCCGCCAACATCCCGCCGATTCAAATCCAACCTATGTCAGCACTGGTCAGCACCAAGTCAGCAGTCGAGGGTCGGTGGTGCCGGTGAACCTGTGTCATATCTGATATCACCGTTCACCCCGCTCCGTCATTGGACTTCCGTAGTCGCGTAATGTTGATTCGGGCCTGAATCGGAGTGTCCCAGAGGAGCTATGGCGAGGCACCGGCCCGAGCTAAATGGACTTGTGTACGCTGTATAAATAACTCGACACCTCCTCCATGTTCGGGCTCAACACTCGGACGCCACAAAAATCGATACTTTACCACCATGACCTGCCCCCGCATCGAACGGGTGCTCTGCCGCGAATTACCGCCACAATAATGATTGCAGATGTGCACCAGCGCCAACAGGTCTTTCTACCCCCATCTATCTCCCTTCTTTATGTATGTCTTTCAACCGCGAACACTAAAAATATCACATGAGAAACAACACCCATGACCTGCCCCCGAATCGAACGGGTGCTCTGTCCTTAACATTGCTGGGATCACATCCCGCAATAGTTCGCAGATACGCACCAATGCCAACAGGCCTTCCTATACCCATACATCTCCCTCTTTTATGTCTGTTTCAATTCCAACCCGAACAACAAAAAATGCATGGAAAAGCAACACTCATGACCAGCCCCCGAATCGAACGGGTGCTCTGCCCTAATGGTTTCCCGTTCCTTTTTCATTAATGGTTTCAGATGCACACCAGCGCCAACAGGTCTTTATATCCCGCTCTCCATCCCTGGTTTATTCTCTAGCTTTTGGATTATCTACCGCCTTCGTTGTGCTAACCATCCTCGACACCACCGCCGAACGAACTTTCAGCACGGTTCCGTATGACAGCAGCGTCACGATTTACATATCCTGATACCCTATGCATGCGCATTTTGCGTAGGGGGGGGGGGGGATATATTATACTCGTGCGGTCCACAGGCTGAACAACGAGTTTACGGAAGACAAACAAGTAGTACTGTATAGGGTGGTTATCCTTACAGAATCCTACAAGATGCCGACCGAGCACAGCATCATTCCAGGGGGGCGATATCACAAGACGCTGGCTTACTGTGGACTGGCTGGCCTCGAAAAGGCAGGACCTCCGGTTAAAACCTCGTGGGACCTGACCACCAGCTACAAATATGCAGCCAGTGTATGGGAGGAGTTCTCTCCCCCCAGGTATAAATCCCCGGAGTCCACCAGTGTACAGCAAGCTGTCGTAAGTCTTTCCCTTTGCAGATGCGTGCGACAAGCACCGGATCTCCCTCGCAGGAGAACCGAGTGTTGTGTCAAGACCATTCAAGGGAACAGTACAGGAAAAAGGACCGTAAGGTCATGCATGCCGCAAGCGGTCACGAGAATTAATTTTGTTGTACCCGCGAACCGGTCGCATAGTCCCAGAAGGCTCGCCGTTTCCATCACATTGGCCGATGTACTACCGGAGAGACAAGGACTGTAATGTAACGACATTAAAAGCGGCCTGCCGGGGCTCTGGAAGACGATGCGCGCCGAGCGGAGTCCCCGTATCCATCACGACCCGAGGCCCGATATCCCGAAGCAGCCGTCCCATGAGTTCCCACGAAAGTGTCGCCACCACCCAACTTCATCGTAATTTCAGTGTTCCCCGTCTTCCCCCATGCGGAGGCCAGCGCACGCGTCTCGGCCTGGACGTCCATCCTGATGCGGAGATGGTTGATCTGCACGGGATCCAGAGTAACGTCGAAATGCGCCGGAAGGATGTATTTGGGCAGTGCATCATCCATGTGGAGTTGGAGGATCTGCAGCGGGGTAAGCTGCGCGTACATCTTGACAGGCCCCATGATGACGAAAGGCATGTCATCGACGGCCGCCGACCGCGCACGCTTGGAGCTGATGCTGTTGTCCAAGGATCTGGAGCGAGAACGAACACGGCCGGTGGCTGCCGAGCGTGAATGAGAGGATGGGAGCAGGGGGGTGTGGGAGCGAGCTCGAGACGTGCGACAGTGGCCTCCAAGACGTTGATGGTAGCCTGGAGCTGTGCAATGAGCTGGGCATTTTTTTTATTGATTTTGAGCTGTGCGTCAGCTTGGAACTCGATTTGCGCCTTGAGTGTATCCCGGTCCGATGTGATCGTTTTGAACTGCGCCGCCATCGCATTGCTCATCCTGATCAGCGAGAACGGGGGGGCAGCCTGGTTGATACGACCCTCCAGGTCGTCGACCCGGTTCTGGATACCCTGGATATGCTCCGACGTGTCCGTCACGTGTTTATCGAGTAAATCTACACGCTCGGAAAGGACCTCAGTGTCGTCGACGGTAGCAACACTGCCGTTGTTCGACCCGGCAGAACTATTCGGAGCCGGGGGCGCGCCTCCAGCGGCGTCGTTGGTCTCCCCGCGGTGGCGCGCAGTTGCTACAATGGTGAGTTCAGTCTCGATGTTCTCCACCGCGGTTTCGAGCTGTCCGAAGCGTGCATCGAGAGTGCCGACGATATCCGCCAATTTGGCCAGATTTCTGGTCGCACGGACGATCATGGGCCCGAGTTCTCCTTACCAGTGGGAGGACCCGCCAGGCCAAAGTGCTCGAACGTGGAAACCTCGACCCCGCGCTCAGAAGCCCTCTGCGCAGCCGGGGCGGTGCCATCAATGGTCCCGGCCGTGTCGACCGCAGCGACGGATTGGGTGCTCCGCATGCGGGTCATCGGGCGAGTCGCTGAGGATGGGCCCAGAGTCTGCGCGATCTCCTTGCGGAGCTCGTTGGCAAGAGGTGTCTCGCCAGCGTCAGCAGCAGGCGTAGCCGCGGGTCCAGCCGCGGGGTTCTCGGGTACAGTATCGGGTGGGGTCGTGGGGGTCACGGTGTCCACAGAAGAATCCGCTGTGGTGGCCGTAGCCATGAATGTTTCGAAAGGTTGTTCGGTAGACAGAGTGGTGGCCATTTGGGAGCGCGCAAAGAGAGAGAATTTTTTCCTTATCAGACTTCTGTCGATCCTGATCGGATCCTTCTGTCGATCCTGATCGGATCATGAAGGCCATGCGACGGGGTTACAGTTACACCTCCGTAGGCGGTTCAACGAGAAGCATAGGTGTCGCGTCGTAAACCTTTAGTACATTGAAGGCCAGTTTCCCCAGTGCCGGAGTAATTTCCCTCTTCGCGAGTACGGCTTTGAATAGATCCAAGGTGTTGCTAAATGTGCCCCTGAAATCCGGGATCTTTTCGTACAGCTCCAGCAAAAAGACTTCGCGCACTTGCATGAGGTCCGGATGGTCACAGAAAAACATCGCATGGGCCGGATCCTCTATAGCATCTTGACAAAACCTGCATTTTCTCCACTCTCGAGGAACAATATTCTTGCCTCGTTCCTTCCATCTCCGGCGCTCCACGGCCAGACTGTGGCTCGATAGCACCATGCGTGTTAGGGCACGCCGGTGGTCCGGGGTCTTGATTCTGAGGTAGTGGCGAAAGTCCAACGATTTTTTCATCAATCGGCCGGTGTCGCCGTCAAGTTCTAGGCGATCCGTCAACAAGTCCTTGGTCCGGGAAGATGTTTCGATGTCGTGGTCAATCCAGGCTTCCATAGATGATTTTACCTGTCTCATTGCCTCCTCGATGGTTGACACCTCTATCGGGCCTGAGATATCGAGCTCCACAGGTATGTACAAGTGTGAGAGTACCAGCCGCAAATCGTTAACCCATGACATCTTTTTTTCTCGCGCTAGGGCGAGTGATTCCTGGAGAGCATTCCACGCAGGCCTGTCCAACTTCTCTAAGCCAACCCAGTAACACAAGTTCTTGAGCGCCAGGTACACCCTCCGATACCTGATTGGCCATATTCCGGTCTCCGAGAACAACACGACTTTTATAGACCGTGATCCCACGCCGAGCATCCGTCGTAGAAATTTACACTGGACTTTTTCAAGCAGTTTCATGCTCTTCTCCTCCACATCCAGGCAAACCTCGCAACCCGCGATCAAGTATGGGTCCACACGGGCCATGTACAGAGTACGCATATCCCATGTTGGTAGAGTGCCCACGAAGCGGTCCAAGCCTAGGATTACATTCGCCACCTTAGAAGCTTTCTTCGACTTCACCTTGTACTGCTCCCGCCAGATGAAATGACAGCCTGTTTCGAACCAGATACCGAGATAGCACGCTTTTTGCGCCTGTTTTATTGGCTCGCTCCCGAGATAAAAAGCAGAGGGATACCATTTCTGTCGGGAGCCCCAGATTTGAGCCAGGCATTTAGGTATGGAAGTTATGCAAGCATTTTTGTCCGACCATGATTGGGAGCCATTGAGGTGCATTTGAAAACCCGCAGAGCATGGGGACGCTGTCATAATATCATCCGCGTGTTCGATTTTGTTGAACGGTACGCCATTCAGCGTAATATCCTCCGGGTGATGCGCCAGGATGAAGTCGGACATGAACAAATTCCATAAATGAGGGGATCCGGGATCACCAGTTAGAATACCCAGGAGGGAACGAAATGCCGGCGCGTAACGGCCCTCCAGTCGGACAATATACCGAATCCTGTCGTAAAGGCATTTCAACCACTCGATCATAGGTCCCGAGATACCGAGTTTCGCCAGTTTAACCCAGAGTGTAGATCGGTCTGTCCCAGGGAAGGCGTTCTTCAGATCTAAATATGCAACATACAGTGGCTTATTCAACGCCTGGGCCTTGTCGATGAGGCACAAAAGAACAAACGGGTTATCATTAGTGCGGAGGTGATCCTGGAAGCCGTTCTGAGTTTTGGGAATTGCGCCGATGTCCTCTGCACCCTCCCGCAGACGTCGGTCAATGATGAGAGTAAGCATCTTCAGCATGCAACATTCCAGCGCTATGAGACGATAGCCGGCAGGGTCCGTTGCGTCTTTGTCCTTCTTCAAAATCCCGATGAGCAGCGACATTAGCCAGTAACGCGGCATGTCTCGATTCCCGATGCAGTAGCGAAAGAATTCCAGGAGCTTCTCATTTGGAATGGATAGACAATCCTTGTATGAGAAGTCATCCACTCCGATTGCGGTATCCAGTCCATGCGCCGTTATATGCCGCTTCATGGATTCAATCTCCTCCAATGTAATCTCCCTGGTGTATGACTGCCGCGGTGAAGTATCCAACGGCTCCGGGTCCAGCTCGCGTGCCATACGTGCATTAAACGCAAGTTGTTCTGTATCAAACAATGCGGGGGTTACCTTTGGAGGATTCAACCGCTCGTTGAAGTCCGTCGAAAGATCCGAGAGCGATACTTTGGACTTCTTCGGGCGTGCGTCTGTTCTTCTGCGCACAAAATCCCAGAATTCCTTGATATCTTTGCAAGCCAGGAGTTCGGCTCGAAGACCAGACTGTAAAGCATGAACCTTCGCGCGACCTCGATGCCTTTCGTCCGCATCGTCTTCGGTGTTATCACCCCAGTGTTTCCAAGGCCTGGGTTTCTCCGGGGATGTCTCCTCCAAGTCCGTCACAACCTTTCGCTTGTTTGGCACAGGATCGTGTAGGGTCGCGCACATAGCGGGCCCGGGCTGCGAGGGGTCAAAGTCGAAAGAAGATTGGGGGATTTCGAGAGCCGCCTTAGCGCTGGAGTACACCTCTTGCCTGTATTCGTTCTTGACCCGCGAATCCAGATGAACGAATTTTGTTTGGCCGTGCCGTTTCGACAGAAGTAGCGCCGTGGCCTTGAAGATGTCACCATTAGCCCCTGGCCATCCGAGGCTCATTTTCTTTGCCGCTGCGTAGCACAGTTGCCGTATAATAACTTTCTATGTACAAAAAATGACCAGAGACTTGTCAGGGTCCACTTTTCGGAGTGTCTCGTGAATCGCATATATCCGCGCTCGGTCTGCCGTCGGTCGTCCTGGTCCAGGCACTTTGAGCGACATATTTGAAGCCGATCCGCGGCCAAAATAGATTCCAGCGCCAGCAGACTTGGTCCGTACTTTCCCCGGCACGACTCCTTCGACATAGGCTTGCACTTGTGGGGTTTCAGCTAGGACAGGACCATATAAGGAAAGCAATGCCTCTTCCGCGGTCTCCTTCGCGTCCATCGTTTCCTGGTAAAGAATATCTATTGGCTCCATGCCAGCAAAGTGCGGGGCTGGCTGCGGAGCAGATGTCAGACTCGATGTGCGCGAGATTGCGGCGGCATCCAGCGTGACACAGATCCGAGTATGGTCAGCCCAGTCGTCTTTCGGGTCGGGTGTGGGGCATTCAACATGAAAACTACGAACCAGAGGCAACAGGCTCTCGGAAGCGAAGGCATAGTCGATCGTGGATTGACCGGTGGGTTGCCAGGATGTAAAGCGGCCGGGTAAAACTGACTCAAGCGAGGTGCCATTTAGAATACAGAGGTGGTAGTCCTCGCATTCCCGCAAAACAGCCTGTCCACGTGCATTGGCGGCAAGGTCCGATGAGTTACGTGGCCACCGTTCGGAGAATCTCGGCACTTGAAGGCTCCCAACGCGTCCATTGATATCTGTTAGAACTAAGACAGGTTTATCCTCATTTTGCGTGCACAGCGCAATCGTTTCCCACAGTTGCTGGAAGGGATCCACATCTGTCCAGCCTTCCCATCGCGAAGTAACGGGAGGAATATATGCGCCAATGAGCCACATTGAGCCTAGATCAAGAACCAGGATGTCCGGCGAGGTGAGGTGAGACTTGACAAAGTCAATATTCTCCCGGATCAGGAGGGCAACACCTCCTCCGCGGCGGTTTGTCTCAAGACGGGGTTTACGTGGAAGGAGACAAGAACGTAACCTGTGGGAACATCGGCTGGTTCGTCCTCTCCTGGAAGCATATCCGTTTCGGCGAAGAGCATAATGTCGTATGCCTCAAGGATTGCACGGAAATCATCACTTGTCAACTTGAGCGTAAAGTGATGAAATATATTCCAATACATAATTTTGATCTCCCCCGGTGAAGTCCTAGCCACACAGGCGGTAGGTGCAGTATTCGACGATCCCATAGTGCGCACCATGTGCGAAGCTGCTCCGTGGCGGGCAGCCCTCCCCCGCCCACGAGCCGGGGTGCCTCCGTTCGTTCCACCACCACTGGACACATTGGGGGTACGGCCGCCGGAACCTGGGGATGAGTTGGAGGGAACTGTACGGCCATAGTTGTCCACCGCTTTCGGGAGGTGAGCCACGAGACTTGTCGTAGTCATCGATTCCAGTATGCGCACATCATAGTAGGGGAATTGTGTTAGAGCAGCTAGACGGCACCGACCGAACTTGGTGAGCAGTGCAAAGATGCACGAGAAGATCCACAGGCTAAGCAGGACCAGCGAAAACAGAGGCTCATGCACCACGGCCGTTGATACCTACTGCAGTAGGATTGCACCCGTCGTGATTGAGTGATGCGAACTGTTCCGGGTGATGCGCACACGGCTTACATACGTCAGTCACACGTCAGACCATTCCCAGTGCCTCTGTCGGTGCTTTCATGGATTCCGCCGCGCCAAAACCCACGGGAACTCACGGTGGGAAGCGGGCCAGATCCGGACGCAAGAAGAAAATCCCAACCCTGGGAAATCCGCCACAAAACCCCGGAAACTCGGAGCGTAGACGTCCCACTCGTCCTGCGCAGACAAGCTCCGTGCATGCCGCACCCGTCCTCGTTCCTCCCCATTCCGCAGCCCCATTCTTCGGGCCTTACAATACTCATCAAGCAACACCTCTTGGGAACCCATTGAGCACCTCCGCACATACGGGGAGACCGGCATTTTGGTCGGGTATCTGGAACACAGCAGGCCCCAGTCGCGAGAATCCGCAACCCTCGCAACCAGGATTTGATGGGAATAATGGTATATAACTTTCTCTCTTTCTGTTACTTCGCTCATTGATATTATTGGCAGCAAATCTGTCGCAGATTTCGCCAGCAGAGTTTGACCAGCTCGCCCACCAGCTAAAATTCATTGACGAGAATGACGAGTATGCGGACATCGCCTCTGGCGATAAGGTTATCAATGACAGTCTCGTGGACGCAATTCTTGAGGCTTCTGGCACCAACCCGACTACCGAGCCGGTGGAGAGTAGTTCCTCCGAGGCAGTAAACAACTCAGTTTTGCAAAATCAGTTCTCCGAACTAAGAGCCAAGCTTTCTCACGAAATCACAGAATATGGACAGCCCCTATGCTACCGCCGAGGCGATTTTTACGAACGTCCACCCCACCCAGTATTCGCACTTCATCGCAGTACAGGTAGTAAAGATGGACTTGATCCGAGCACACTTTACATGCGCAACATTTTTATATGGATTCCGTCATCGCTTCCTGGCGCACCTGAACGGTTCAAATGTGATTGCGGAAAGCCACTCTCAAAAAACGGTAATTTTCTCGTACAGCCTCCATACCACATTTTAAATCGAGTTTTCAGGTTTCAATGACGACCCGATAGCACGCCGAGTCCGCTCCCTCCCCACCGATTTCTTTCTCTTGACCAATCGGTTTGTCTGCAATCCTCGGCGGGACGTCGACCCTGGTTGCGGTAAAAGTTATCAAGGCACGGACCCTCATATCATTGGGCAACTTCCATCATTTGTCCAGCCAGCATTCCCTGGTAATTAAATTTTCCTTGCTCATGGAAACAGCTGATGTCACCCAGCATATATTTCTGCCCGGGGTGCAGTCTCTAAAACCATGATGTGGATGATGTGCAACACATTTGCCACACGATTTGGTCCCTCGCCATTTTCCGAAATGGTCTCTGAGGTCCAGCATCGGTTTCACGCAGACGGGGAAATGATGTACCTCGCCGCAGTCATTTACTATGGCCAACGCGGACGCAAGCAGTTCTCCAAGTTTGATGATCGCCAAGGCTATGCTGGATCACCGCCTTCCGTCGGGTATTTGAAAGGATTATTTACGGATTTCGTTACTGCCCACCGCATCTACATTGAGCGGGATATCTCATCATTACCTCTAACGATTGCGAAAGCGGATCATACATTCCAGGTGAGTCTGTATGTATATCATGCGACACTCGTTAACTTGATTTTAAACCAGTTTCTCAAGTATATTGCTGGATTGAAGGGCGAACAGATTTTCAATGCCGCATATAACATCCTAAACGAATTCGAGGAGTGCCGAGGTCATTCTCTGACCCAGACGAAGTCCCTGTCGTTTGTCCAGGACCTGTGGGAACGGATTCAAGAAGGTCTGAAGAATGCGAACCATCCTCCAACCCAGGTTTTGTATACGGATTCTCCACAGGGTAAACATTTTTTCTATACTATTTGACGTGGCATTTACCTCTTCTTCAGCGGAGCGATCATTCCACGAGTCCATCAACAGTTCATTGACCAAAAATGTTGTACCAGTGACCAAGTGGACCGATTTACCCCCGTTGACACGCAGCTTTGGCATTCCTGTTACCGTTGCTTCCAATTCAATGGACATTGAAGCAGAAGCCAACACTCTCCTGGAGGATTTGGTGAACATTCCATCTTCGTCCTCCCAATTCAATGTTGTCGCCCTTGCTATCAAAACAGAGCAATGCAATGGAGAATCACCTCGTCTAGACATTATTCAGCTTCAAACGGCCAATCGGATCTGTGTTTTCAAGGTGTGATACATTTTGGGTGTGCGCAACCGCTATTTCTTAATTTCCTGCTAGGTTTCAGATCTCACGTCACGCAGTGATATGCTGCCATCGCTCCGGGCCATTCTTACCAACCCCACCATCATAAAAATCGGCCATTCGATACGCCAGACACTTCAAACGATTTCTGAAGCCCTCTCCCAGCCAGAAATTAACACTGTTTTGACGACTCGAACTCCGCCACTGCTTGATCTCGGGAAGTACGCGAAGCTGAAGGGTGTACTCAATGATCCATCAGTCCCCCTTACTGCACTCGCCGGAGTTGTCCTCAAGAAATCCTTCACAACGCCGCTCTTTTTGCCCTACCCTTGGTCTGGTGATACTTCATTGCAGCAGAACGAGTTCCTTTTCTCGGAAATAGACTGTATGTGGCAGGTCTATATTTCACTCTCCTTGCGGAACTCGGTTGGGCTACCACTCCAACCAATGCAGGCCAAAAGTCATGGCCAGTTCATTGCACTCGTTCAGGGCTGCAAACCGATTGCCGAGGGCTCTATTGTAGTACCGCACGGCGGGGTTTTGAATGCTGTGATGGACGATCAGGCTCATACGAAGGAGATAAAGATCTGGCCTTCACGTTCTCTCATTCGGATTTCGAAGGTGAGCAAAATTAATTCTGACTCTCCATGTTTTGAATCTAAGTCGTCCCATTCAAGGTCCTGGTTCCTGGCGCCCTTCACTCAATACACGGGCAAACCATGGAGTGGATATTCACCCACGGCGCTCATGCTGTTGTCACAACCTCACAACTTCACACCCGAAATGAAACTGCACCGCTCTCGAGTGGCTCCCTCCGTATCTTTGCAGTTCCGGCACCGCTGACTCCATCAGCGGAGGACGACACGGATTTTTCCACCACTTACATCTCGTCAAACACGAACACTATCAACTTTGAGCACTGGAATGGTGGTATGAATGACCCAGATGAGGATTCGGACGACTCTGATGATGACTCCGAGTCCGAAGACAATATTTACAGTCAACGGCTGGTTTTCGGAGAGGTAGGTCACCATTTATTCATCAGATTCTCTATTGACGAACAACTTCTAGAGTTCAGATGCAATGCAGGGAGTTGAGACCGACCCGCTTGGTTCTTACGGAGATGAAAATGTATGTCACAAGGATCACTGCTCTTTCCACAGCTCTGACCGTACCCGTAGAACGTTCCCGAGGATGTCCTCATGGCAAATCTCAACAACACTTTCGAACTATTGCGGCAATCCGAGATCCTCCCCTCCCGCGTGCTAGACGATGCATTCCACTTCATGGACCGACTTCTCCGGCTCCTCTCAAAGAAGCACTCCGCATTCAAGGTGTTCGCACACGATTTCAGCGAAGCCATCTTCATTCGGGACAAGTCGGACACCCTCGCAGTCCGTGCTGTACTTGAAAAGAATAATGTTAGCTGGGAGTATGCAAAGCGCGCGAAAGGTGATGCCCTCAATCGGCGTATTCGACGCTACATCCCGGAGCGCACCGTTCTTTTGAAGAGGCTGGAGAAGCTCTTCAGTGCGTACGCGGATATCCAGTGCACTGTCAAGAAGAGTCGTGGTGCCTTTTTTCCTGACGAGTCGAAGGAGATGGTGGTACATCTGCTGGACACTGTTCGCAAGGGGTATCTCTCCGACCCGAAGGGGATCTCCCTCTATTATTTAATGGGGAAGGACCGGGACGGGTTAAACCTGTACCGCACCACCCGCGGGACAAACTCTGTCGAGGGTGGATTTCATATGGCCGTCCGCCGAATTTTTGGCTCGTTGCGCGCTTCACCCGAATTGGCAGAATGCTTGATGCTCAACTGGATACATCGGCGAAATAAAAGAGTAACTAGCTTCTCATCCTTTTTGGCTTTTGTCTGACAACACACCAGGTTGGGTTTCATAATCGCACTGGAGAAAAATTCCGCGGGCACTTTGATGTCTGGATCCGGGACTACATTGTTGAACTTGCGGTCGCGGCTGGCATCAAGACCTCATTCCCTCTTCCCCGGGTACTCTCGACGCGAATCGTAACATCCGAGACAATTGGGATCCTCCCCATCTCCAAAACACTTGCCGGGCATCTTAACATCACCACTCTTCCAACCCCACGCATCACTGGAATACCTCATCATCGAGATACTCCGGTCCGCACCATGACACGCCTTTCCACAAAGCAACGAACCCGTACCAGTATCTTCAGTTACGACAACGTGTTCTTACCCCAGTGGTCCCAGTTCATACCCATCAGGAGTACATCACGTTCAAGAGCAACATAAATCACCAAGATTTCAGGACGGGCGGCAAAACATACCCACCCCACGAACGCTGGAAGAATGTGGACTTTGAAAAGTTTGCCCGGTGGTGGAATGCGCAAGTAAACTTTCAACCTCGCACAATCACCGACTCCAATTTACGGCTCTACTACAAACTTCCTCAGCATCTCGAAGCCCACCACAAGAAGACCATCTCGTGGTCTTCCGAGCGTTCCACACTAGCCGCTGGCGCTAACTTTGCTGCTCGAAAAGAGTTCCTTGAGATTCTTAATGCCGAGGACAATTTCGCAGATGTCCTTCCGGCAATTTTGCTCACCGCTATTCCCGACGGAGAACCCGACATTTCAATCTCATGTACGTGGTACATTATTCCTTGGGTTACTTCACGTCGCTTGTCGCTCAATAATCTTCACAGCATTATCTATTCCCATGTCCTTCGACTTGGTGACTGGGCGGCCAGATGAAAGCGAGGGCAATGTCCCAGAATCCCAGCTCCCGGAATTCGATCCGCGTGAAGACCGTGACACCAACGCTGCAATTCCTTACGGACCCGACGAAATACCACCTGATTTAGACCCCGACGAAGAATTGGACGTACCATTGCAATCAACCCTGGCACCGCGTCAAGGTCAATTGCTTTTCCCCGGAGCTTCAATGCCAGGACCTACGACGTCCAAATCCCCGAAACGGTGTGCCGTGTGCGTGAAGGCCTTTTGTCTCCAACGGCACAAGTGTCCGGGTAGGTCGAGGAAGGAGTATTGCACATGCAAACATCCTCGCATGGCAACTGGCGACCGTGCACGAATCTCAGAGGACGTCATCCTGGCGTATTGGGCACAGCGGTCGCAATCCTCGGGCTCCTCGCATAGCTTCGAGCACTGTAATTGTTCTCAACATTAGTGTATTTCATATAAATAAACATTGCGCGTATACGGGATCGATGAATAGAGCTCGTCGCGTGGCTCACGCCCCACTTGCGCCCCCTCGCCGCACTGTACCAACACTGTCGTCTCCGCACCACATCTACCAGCTACACACCCAGCCCCCCGAACCGCGCATGCGACAGACTGCGAGGCCGTGCGCCCTGCGGAGCTCGTATGTGCCCATCCGCTGTGGAGCCGGGGCACGGCAGGCACGCAGGAGAGGAGCTGCACGAGCGTCGCCTGCCATGCCCGCTCTGCGTACTTGAGCGTGTGGTCGTGGTGCGCGTCGAGCCGCGTCCGCGGTATCAGGAGATCACCGCGCGAAGCGCTGTGGTGCGTGCGATGCATGCGACGCGGAGCTGTACACGTTGAATGTGTCGAGCCGAGTCGCAGGAGGTAGCCTAGATTATGGTGTTAAAACAATGTTAAAAGACATCATTCGGAGAAGATTCACCTCTCTAGGCCTCGTCTTGCCCCCAGCGCATTTCCGTAGGCTGCAGCACCCGCATTTCCGTAGGCTGCAACACCAAAGCAGTCCTCCCAAGGCCGTTGGCCGCACGGCCACGCTCCGTGTACGCGCCATCCCGAGCAGCGCCAATGCGCAGCGCAGGCGCTTCGGCTCGGGCTGCCAACAACGACTACTCTCCCGCGCGCTCTTCGAAGTCGGCACGCAGGCAGGGTGGGCACTACGGCCGCGCTGTAGCGCGCCGGACGTGTCGCGAGGCAAGTGCGGAGCATGCGTGCGATTGAACGCGCAGGTCTGTTGCGGCTCAGTGGGGGCTTCAAGTGCATATGTTGATGCGCGAACGGTGGGCGGCGGGGCACGCGAAGGCGACGGCGACCTGGCATTACGAGGCCGGATCAAGGCTTGTGGGACGCCGGGAGATACGGTGAAAATTCAAAAGGTTTCAGTCAGAATAAATATCATGGGGACTCACTAGTACTCCCTCTTTGATCCCCTATGCCTTCGTTCGCCCCACGAGCATCCGCCGCCGGGCCACCACGCTCTGCGTACGCGCGAAGCCGAACATCGAATCAGTGAGGGCCCTGGGCTGCCAACAGCCCGCGTGATGAAAGCCGAGGAACACAGGCTGGGCGTCATGGCCGCGGGGATCTGGGTGTTGGATCTGGGTGTGTGCGTGCAGAGACGTCGTGGAAACGGCGCGAGGCGAGGACAGAGCGGGGGCGCGATCGAGCGCGCGGACTTGGTGTCTAAGCTGGTACATGCAGTTCAGGTCCGGGTTATGACGCGGAGGGCGGGCGCACAGTCCAGGCTTGAGGCTGCCGGGCATCGCAAGGAGCATCGGAGATGAGGGCATGAGCAGCAGAGAGACGGCGGAGACACTGGCACCATGGTGATTGCCAGCGGAGATTAAAGATCTTGAAAACTGATTGGCTGGACCTATAGCATTTTGGGAATTAGCCCCGAGGGTAATAGGTCTTGAAAGCAGTGATAATCAGCGGAACGCCCGGCATCAAGTAGTCCAATCAAGACGAAAAAAATCATTTTCCGCGGTGGAAAGCAGTCTGAAACTGCGGTTTTGGTGCAGATAAATACATAGTAAGTCTCTGAATCTCCCTCTCTTTTCCCTCTTTTCCCTCTCTTTCACAACTTGAAAAAACGCGTTTTTGCCCCCGGATCCACAGCAATAAGCCATAAGCCAAAACAGAGCCGCGGGCGCTGAAACATCTCCGATTATGATCGGAGATGGGCGGGACATATCGGGTAACGACCCGAATGTCCCGATCACCGCCAAAAGTGCCAGCGAGGCAAGGTCGCCCCGCGAGTCGGTGGTCGCAGCGGCGGCGCACCAATCCCCAAGGGTGTGGTCCGCGTCCCGAAGTCCATATGTGCTTCCAGAGGAGTCCGTGCCACTTGTAGGTGTTCGATGTTCGATCGGAGGTTGAACTCTCGGATATGCCCGGATGCCGACGGAAGGGATCGGCGATCAAAATGGTGTCTGATCTCACATGTCTCCGCTTTTCTCTGTCCTGTGTCCACCCACAGGATTGTGAATCGTGAATCTGAAGGTCTAGCTGGGCCTCACAGTCTTGCGAAGAATCAAAAACAACATCCAATCCGAAATTCCCGAGGATTCCAGCGTCGAACCTCAAAGTCGAATGACACCGATGGATCCAGGATGTCTCAAATGTACCCGCCCGGGTCGACGCAGTCTCGCACATCCGCTCTTCTCAAAATCCAAGCGCCCGGCGGAGGTCTCGCGGATGTCCTCATCCGTTCCTTCCATTCCGTCTCAGACTCCAACCCAATTGCTATAAAGGCGGCGCATCCTGCGCCTACACCTCCACTCGACAACTCCCCGTCGAATTCACTCATCTCACGTCCAAATGCCCCACGACTACATCATGACTGCCTTTCTCCCGCTCGCCATCGCGCTCCTGCACACCGCCGCCGCGTTTCCCAGCGTCCCCGGTGTCAGTCTCCGGTACGTGCTTCGTTCAATATCACCGCTGCTACATTCTGACCTGCCCAGGTCGGAGCATGGTAGCCTCGAGAAGCGTGACTGTCCAACAGGACAGGCCCACATCCCTGTCGCTAGTTCTCCTTGTTCGCCCTGTTCCCCAGGGGAGCGCTGCCCTGATGGTACCAACTGGTACAACTGCTATTTCGGCACATATCAGCCTCGTATGAACTCTCTTCAATGTCAAATGGGCATACTAACGCATATCGTCCAGTCTCGGGTCAAACCAGCTGCATACCCGCACCGCCAGGCGCATACGCTCAAGGAGCCACCGCCCAGTATACGCTCTGCGCCGCTGGAACAGCTCAGCCTAGTTTGTTTCCGCTGTTCATTATTTCTATTGTTTTGCTCACTTGCACCATCAAGACTCTGGCCAATACTCTTGCATCGCTTGTGCAGCTGGAACTTACCAAACCCGTATGTGCTATTATTGTCCTCGTTTTTTAAAGATCAATTGACGCGCGCTATCAGAAACGGGTCAAACCTCTTGCACCGTTTGCCCCGCAGGAACTGCCGGATCTGGTACTACAGTTCCGCATTCGCTCTAATGTCTGCTAACATACCGGTTAAGGCACGAGCCAAACCTCCTCAAGCGCCTGCGTCACTTGTTCAACTGGCCAATTCCAGAATCGTACGCCTCATTCATAACTTTAGTCCAAGTTTCAACTGATGCCTGCTGTTAAGAAACGGGTCAATCCACTTGTTCCACCACGCCGGCAGGCTTTTATAACAATGTTGCCGGCGGTAACGCCCCGATTCCTTGCCCCGTCAATCAGTACCAACCTAGTATGCGCCGTTCTTTTCCCTCCGGAATACCGACTAACATGCAAATACCAGCCGCGGGTCAAGCCTCTTGCCTGAATTGTCCCGCTGGACAAGCCCAGAATCGTACGCCACCCCATTGTTCTCCTCAATTTTGCGTTCAACTGAAGCATGCAAACAAGTCACTGGGCAAACCTCGTGTGTCCTCACTGGCTGCCCCGCTGGGCAGTACATGCCTAGTATGTGGTGGTCTTCGCCATCCAAGATATTGACTAATATGTACCCGCAAGCCGGCCAAACCTCTTGCCTCAATTGTCCCGCTGGGCAGTATCAGAATCGTGCGCCATACCATTCTTCTCCTCGTTTAAATTCAACTGAAACGCGTCATCCAGTGACTGGGCAAAGCTCGTGTTCCACTACGCCTGCAGGCTTCTACAGCGCCGCTGGCGCCTCCGCCCCGGTGCCGTGCCCCTCTGGCTTTTATCAGAGTCGTATGCGCGATCCCTGTCCTTGAATCCAAGTTTTCACTGACGTGAGCTGCGCAGTTTCGGGTCGGACAAGTTGCCCAAATGTTACGCCGGCAGGCTCGTACAACAGCGCCAATGTCAACGGCTCCTCCAGCCCCATTCCTTGTGTCGCAGGCACTTACCAACCGTCGGCGGGTCAAAGCGCTTGTCTCCCTGCGCCCCTCGGCTTTTACACCAAGAACGTTGCCGGCTCCACCACCGTCATTGCTTGCTCTTCGGGACAGTACCAGAACCGTACGTGATCAGCCTGCGCCTTTATTGCAACTTTACTGACATATTGATCCAGAAACGGGCCAAACCTCTTGCCAAACTACCCCCGTGGGCTTCTATAACAACGGGACGTCCGCTGGCTCCCCCGCTCCCATTCCTTGCCCGGCGGGTAGCTATCAGTCATGTATGTGTCTCTTTCGCTCCTCGCAGATGTGCCCCCAGGCTTACCCTTGATTTTTAGACACCGGTCAGAACTTCTGTTACGGAGCGCCCAAGGGCCGCTTCCAAAGCATGTGCGCTCATTTTTTTCTCCTTTTCTTGCGTATCTTCTCACACCCTCCCTCCCGCTAGGTCCGGTCAAGCCGGCGTCTGCGGCACTTGCTGCGGATGGGCTGCTCCGCTCACCAACAACAACATCAACCCGGTGAACTGCACTGGAAGCACCCCCAATGCGTGGCCCGGCTCCGGCGACGGGTGCATCTCCAGCTCGACCTCCTGCATCCACACCGCGACTTGTGTCCAGGATCCGGTCACTGGCGCCTGCCGTGAGTTGCACTTTCCTCATTTTTCTGAAGCTGTGCTCACTCTCTCTAGCCGCGAGCACTTACTACGGGTAAACGCAACCTTGTCTCGTTTATGTGAAGTTTGAGAAAAAGTGGCTGGATGGGTGTTTTTCGTGTATTGGACGGAGGGATTTTGTTGAACTGTTTTTTTGATGTTGTACTATCACCCTTCGAAGTTATTATGTGTTTCTTTTGGTCGTTATTCGATTGGGTTCGAGATTTCCGCGCGAAACCCAACAAATTCGCAAACCTGGCCGCCAATTACTGTATCAAATACCATCTTGCTTTGATTCTTACTTCTTGGTTTCTCTCGAATTTATTTCCAGAGCTTGCTTCCCATTTATATTTGAGCACTCTTCGTCGTCTCTCATAATTCTCATAATTATCGTGCCATACGGCGTACGCTTGATGCAGGTCCTCAAACAGTAAACTCTTGATCATAGATTTTTTCCCTCTCCTTTGGCGGCGTACCTTTCAACCTTCCAGCAAAAAACCTGTGCTTTTCGAGGGCAACTCTGGCCTTCCACTGATATCCTGACAAGAAGCTTGCAGCTATGAAGCGGGTGATATCTGCGCCAGCAACAGTCATACGCTGACTCCGTCCACTTGTTTCCATCACTTGTGTGGCATCCTTCCTTTCCTCTTTCTTCCGATTGAACTTTGGAGCAATGGTTACATGAACGCCCTCCGGAATATCGAAGTCTTCATGTTCTTGCCCAGGTCCATCGCAATCATCATCAAAAATCTGATTCCACCGTCCAAACGTTGGTATCTCTTTGCGCGCGCGGGCCCTCGGGTCGTGGGCATCAGACCGTGAGTGAAGGAATTCCCCCGCTTGCATGACGTATCCCTGGGCCTATAGGCCAGGTATGGGGAATGCGGCGGTCGCCCAGCGGTCGCCGGTACATATATATCTAGCTGTCCAGGGTTCTTCGCAAGTTCTGCGTGCTGCGATTAATATTTTGGTGACAGATTGAGCAACGGAATCCGCGCAGGCCAAGCACTGGCAAGCGACGAGGCAGCGAACTGGCGCGGCGGTACGATTGCAGGCGACAGGTTTTCCATTCCATCAGCGCTCTACGCCATAATAGTCCGAATCGCCAGCCGCGGAGGCGAATCGAGCTCTCTTTCGGGTCCTACATCGCTTCAAGGCAATGATAAAAGGAGCCTGGCTGCACCTAGTCTCTCGTAGACAGACGCTCTACACGAACGCTCGTACCTCGCTGTATAGAACCCCTTCCACAAGCCACTCGTATCGAGCTCCCCCGCCCGTACTCCGAGTCCGTACTCACCATGCAACTCACTCGCCTCGTCTATCTCGCCGTGATCCTCGGGGCGTCTACTCTCGTCACCGCGGCCCCCTCACCTGAAAACAAGGTCACCATCGATATCACCGTTCACATGGGCGACATGCAGGCGGAATACGCGGAGATCGGCCCGATTTCCTGCAATAAAAACTCCGAGTGCCCCGTCGGCTACGGGTGCTTAGTTGTGAGCTGCTCCGAGCTCGGGTTGAACGTTTACTCGGTATGAGGGATAACCGACCGCCAGGGAAAATGCCACGAAATCGGACGTGCCACTGCGGACCCTGTAAGTCCATGCCACATATATCGGAGTCTAACGGGGATTCCGATTCTGACGTCCATAGGGCTATCTCGGCCTGTCCGCCCAGTTTATCCACTGTAAGAGAGACAGGGACTGCCCATCTGGCTATTACTGCGTATTTCGGAAGGTGAGTTCGCTGGGCTCGTGGTATGGGGACTAACGGAAACGGATCAATAGGAGCAGTGTTATGAAATACCTTACTTCTCAAGGTATGTGTCCAACGTTCCAAGGACTCAGAGGGCTGCCTAATGGCGCGTGCGTAGTAATCAGTTTGCCGTGAAGGAATGAACGAGTCGTGTGCATCCGTACCTGTAATCCCGATCCTGTATTACTTCTGCTCCTGCCGCGAACTCGTATATTGGTCCCCGCGCCAATTTCCCTTATTTTCAGCTTGTGGATCTTGTACATTTGCACGAACCGATGACAATCCGAACTTCCACCGCAATTTCGCCGTCTCCCCAGATATTCTCCCGCGTTGTCAGCCAATACAGGACTTTTTGTCGAGGGTCGAACGAGTCCTGGTTCAATCACGGCTGATCCTATGATGCGATTTCCTCTCAGCGACAAGCCCCCTCTTATTCGAAGAGTAAAAATACCTGATAGTGCCGGGCACATCCACAACTAATAGGGTCGTTCACAGTTCCCTTTTTTCTTCCCTTTTTTTCTCCCTTTTTTCCTGGATCTCGAGTTTGGCTCTGTTTTTGGCCGGGATTTTCTCCCTTTTCAACTCAAAGGTGTAAAAAGTGTTGAAAAGGGGAAAAAAACTGAGCAAAAGCTCAAACAGGATGAAACTGCAGAAAAAAGGGAGAGAAAAAGGGAAGAAAAAGGGACGGAAAAAGGGAACTGTGAACACCCTGGTCCAGGACTCCCTTTTTTCGTCCCTTTTTTCTCTCCTTTTCTTCATTCCATGTAGACTAGATTGCAGAGCTATGGAAAGCTCAGGTTGAAATCAATATCAATAGCCATCCAATGGGGGACTAAGGCATGACCATGGGACTCCAAGCAATAAGCTGATCCTCAAGTTCTGTCATGTTCAGTAGGAAAGGGAGCAAACACAGAAAAGGGAAGCCAAAAGGGAGTGAAAGAGGGAAAGAAAAAGGGAACCGTGAACGACCTTAATATCAAAAGGGGTTTTTCATCCCGGTGGAACACCCGTTCGATTTCTTGCCCGGTTCCTGCTCTTTCCCATGTTGTGGGTATCTGGGTTTGATTTCACAGGGGAAACAGAAACGTTGAGTCAAAGAAAAGGCGCGACGCAGAATGAGTCTAATAGCGCCGGTTGAAAGCTCGGAACAATCCGGGCGTTGACGCGCTGACGGAAGAGATCGGCGATCAAAATGGTCCGATTCCACGTGTCTCCCCCTCTCCGACTCGGATTGTGAATTCTGAAGGTCTCGCCGGGCCTCAAAGCTCAAAGGCTTACGATGGATGAAAAAAAAAATCCGCAAACCGAAATGCCCGACAATCCCAGCGTCGAACCTCAAAGTCGAATGGTACCGATGGATGTCTCAAATTGCATCGGTATCTCTAACTTGGAACCCCAAAACTTGAAGCTTGAAGCTGTGGATTTCCCTTCACCATCGTAATCTATGAACAGTCCAAAGAAGCGGATGCCCGGCCATCTGTCCTCGACTAGTCTGGTAACCCTCTTGTCTCGGACTCTCCCACAGCCTTGTACCCGCCCGGATCGCTCCACACTGCATAGGTCTCGCAGCATCCGCTCTTCTCAAATTAAAAGCACCCGGCTGAGGTCTCTCGGATGTCCTTATCCATTCCTTCCATTCCGTCTCAGACTCCAACCCCATTGCTATAAAGGCGGCGCATCCTGCGCCTACACTCTCCACTCGACAGCTTCTCCCCGTCGATTTCACTCACTTCACGACCCCCTCACGTTCCAACGTCCCACGACCACATCATGATTGCCTTCGTGCCGCTCGCCATCGCGCTCCTGCGTACCGCCGTCGCATCACCCATCGTCGTCGCGGCTAACCCGACTGTGACGGTGTACCTCACCGCCGATACGTGCCTGCCCACTGGCGCCTCCGGATCCGTCCCCCTTTCATCTGCGGTGTCGCCCGCCTTCAGCGCGGTCAGCGGTGCAGGTGCCGCAATCTCGTCTGCGGCGGCGGCTGTACCCACCGTTGTGAGCTCCGCAACGGGCTTCGTCGGCGGGGCAGCCTCGTCCGTATTCAACGCTGCATCCATCGTCCCGACGATCGTCAGCTCAGCGACGGCCATGGCTGGGGGAGATGCCTCGTCAGTGCTCAGCGTAGCAACCGGCGTGCCCACCGTACTCAGCTCTGCCATCGGTGGTGCCGCGTCCTCGGTACTCAGCATCGCCAGCGCCGTCGCCTCGCCTGTTCCGAGCATCCTGGCGGCAGCGACCAGCTCCGGCGCCGCATTGAACGCGTCGCTCATCTCCGCCGTGACCTCGGTCCAGGCCGCCTCCACGACGCTCCTCGCATCCAGCAGCACGCTCGTCGGCACAATCGTCATGATCTCCAAGAACCTCGCGGCCAACAACATCCCGGTAAGCCCACCTACCGCGTTATCATTCCCACCTATTCCTAAATTCTGATTCGAAATCAAATCAAGGCGGCCCTGGTCACCTCCTTCATCCAAAACACGTCCGCCCTCGCCGCGTCGATCCACGCCCTCACGGACGTTGTCGCGGCCGGCGTCGCGCAGGCAAGCGCCGCGTACCTCGCCTCGTCGGTTTCATCGGTACAGCCAACTCCTTTCTTTCTGCCAAGTGCTTCGTACTCACGATTTAAAACCTTTTATTTAGATAATCGCCAATCTCAATACGCTGACCGCGCAGGTCCAGCAGCTCAACGCTGCCGGGACTGCGTTCAACGCGCAGTTCGCCAACTCACTCGGCGCGCTTTCGACGTCGCTGCAGGTGTTCGGCACCTCGTTGACGGGCAGCAACGCCGCTGCCTTTGCGACGGCGCTTACCAAGTACACTGTCGCCGTGTCGGCGCTGAACTAGAGACCGGGGTTAGGTTTATATAAGTTCCGGGGGACGGGTATTGTAGATGTCTGACAATGTATCATTATGCTGTAAACATGGCGATTTTCGTTCTTCGTATGCACCTATAGTGGAGAAAGCCCAGGGCCCTGTATACCTTGAATTTCAAGGTCTCTTTTCCTCTCCTTTCTATGTCAGTCGGTGACGGCACGTCCAACGCGAATGTGAATATCTGCATATGATTTGGTGGAATAACCATGTTCGGATCGCACTTGCACCTCTGCCCGATACTCTCAGTCCCCCCTGTGACTTTCCCCCAGACTTACAATAACTTGCGGTCCTCGGAGCATGCTCCGCCTACAACTTTGGGAGGTACGTATGAGCGCACCCTGCGTCTGTGTCAGATTTAGTCTCGGTGGCAGGCTGGCACCGAGACTATGTTAGATTCCGATTTATCCGCAATTTCATGGCCGATTCTTAAGTAGGCCGATCGTTCTTCCGTCGTTAATTCTGCAGTGGACCGTCAATCCGACGCGTGCATACGTGTTATCTTCCACCGATATCTGAAAGCGTATTCGAGGTCAGAGCATATTCTGTGGGTTTCCTCGTGCTGCCCGTCAGCGGTCCTTGCCTGTCTTCCTTGGTTCGCGGGGCGGAGGGCAGGCGTCCAACCGGATCTTCGTGGAAGCTCCTGTACTAATCAAGGTTTCACGTGTAATCAACCGGAAGTTTCCTAGGGGTAGTCGAAACGCCCGCACTTGTACACCCTTGGGGCTGGCCGGCCGAGCCGGCAGTGTCTTACAGTAAGCCATTTGTACATTATTTTGTACTCTGAGTCTCTATTCTACTCATTCTGCGGTTAAATCTCGAGATCGCCGCGCCACGCCATCACCGTCCCGGGGGACAATAAAGAGGCTGCGCGTGAGAAGACATGAGGCGTATCGGGACCGCCATCAACGGTCACCTGATCGTGATCCCAACCACATCACATCAACCTTTGACCCTTCACTGAACTTCACAGCCAGCTCAGAGTTTCAGACCTCTCGCTTGGCTCAACGCTGTGTCCCCCGCTGTGGCGTTCCTCGAACTTGCCCCCCATCCCCCTTCCAGCCCGCTTCGAGCTTCCTCGTAGCCACGCACCGGACACGCGCTAGCCATGGCCATCTCCTCCATCCCCTCAAGGGCCCCTTTGTCGACTCGTCAAACCGCACGAAAAACCACTCTCATTTACGATCCCCGCCTTCCAAATCCCCTCCGACGCGCACCGTCTCGCTCGCCAAGCGCCACCGCGTCCCCACACGCTGCCGCTCGAACCGGTTTCCGTCGGCGTCGTTCGTCCCGTTCCCCAACGTCGACTTTCCGGCCTCAGAGGGAGACTCAGGCGAGTGTGGCGTCCAACCGGAACCGTGGCGTCGTCCCCGTGCCCGGACATCGCACGTCGAGACTCCCCGCCGCGCGCAGCCGCAGCTCTCCTCCAGGCCCTCCGCATCGAAATCACGTCGGCCGAAAACTCCGCAGTGCAAGCGAGCGAATGCGGCTGCGCTCGCCGACCTACGCTTCACGGCCCTCATCGAGCGCAGCATCTCGCAAAGCCTCCGTGAGCGCGGCGGCGACGAGCTGTTCAGCGCCGAGTCCGAGTCGCACGCGAGCCAGCTGGACGGCCAGGACGAGCTGCTCAGCGCGCGCCTCCGCGCCTCCCTCGCCCGCCAGGGCTGGCGCCGCCCTGCCTCTCCCCCGCGCTGGACACTCCCCGCCCGCCCGCCGTCCGTCCTGCTCTCCGGCAGCACCGGCGTCTCGTTCCCCGCTGTCGAGCCCCCCGCGCCGCAGCGCTTCATAGTGGCCGTGGCCCCCTCCACGACGTCGACGCGCTCGCGCTCCGGTTCCCGTGGAAGCAGCAGCACCGCGACGCTCCCTATGCCCGCGCTTGTCGCGGCGCTGCTCTTACGGCGCCATAACGAGCGCTTCACGGCCTCCTCCTCCGACACCCGTGTCCGCACCCCCGACAGCGCCCGCTCGACGCGCAGGAAGTCGCCGCTCACGCAGGTCGCAAGCGTCTAAAAGAACGTTTCTCGAGCGCAGCTTCGCGTCCTACTATTCGCGAGCGCAGCCTCGCGTCTCGTCGTTCGCGAGCAAGCCTCAAATAACCCCGAGCCCGGCCTCGATTCTATTCCCATCGCATGCGCATGACCCCACGCAAAAACCCACCTGTAGCACCTCTTGACGAAGCATCCACCCATGCATAGACCCACGCATATATATCATATCCCGCACGCAACTTGACGACGCACGATACTCATATTTCACGATACATACGTACGCCTTTCACCACCCCGCATTTCACGCCGGCCGCCGCAGGTCGCGTTGTAGCCATCCCACCCCATCCCATCCACATCTGCGACACCCCTACCGCTAGTCTGTACACCCTGCATCGCTTTCGAATTGTTTTGCTTTTTTCCTCGTTTATTTCTTCTCTCTGTGAACGTGTTGAGGTTGGTAAGTATTGGGTGTTAGTGGTGTGAGTGTCTTTCTGTTCGCGCGCCGAGGTTCACCCTAACGAGAAAGAAAATGTGACGACAACACACGACCTGACCGGATCGATGGCGTTATACTATCAATCACCGCAAAATCACCGGGTAGTTTTCCACCTTAGCGTTTGTGGTATATCTCTGAAGCCATCAGTGGACTGTCGTGGTCGCCGGGGTTCATAATGATGGCGTGCATCCTAGGAGCCAGTTAAACATATTTAGTGGAATTTAGGTGCTGTTTCGAGTAGCGAGCAATTTTTTCTGGGCGGCATTCCAAAAACGGCCAATACGGGGTAGTTGACCACCGCCTTGGAGACGCCGCTGAGGAAGGAATTGACACCGCGGAGTGTCTGGGTGGTCTTTCTAGATTCCAGGCTACCATTTAGAGTATCTTACATCTTACTCCATGACATGGGTGCACATACAAATTGTATTCTGAAGGGCAAGCCAATAGGGGTAATGAAGCCCTTCGACTAACTGGCTGCCATGCAGCCAACAGATGCCACAGGTGAATAAAATTTGTGTTCTTTGAGTCTCATAAGATGCAAATGAACATTTTTGGTTCCAAGTTTCAGACCCATGCTATCGAGAGCTCCTAGAAAACATTCGGGAGTCGGGACCCCAAAATTCCTGTGATTTGATGTACTGGACGGTGGCGAGAGCGAAATAAAATGTAGAAAATATCAGTGTACCCCCAAATTTGCAGCATAACACACCAATATGAATCATACCAAGTTTCAGACTGGTAGGACTAATGGTTCTCTTAGTTATGCCGCTCGATATTGGATTTAATTGTTCTGTGGGGTCCTGCAAGTGTCGATGTCAATTTCGGGGGTTCAATTATACTCTAGTTGAAAGCCCCGACTTAGAGTTCCAGAATGACCCCCAAAGGTCGTGGATTGACTAGGGCTGCATACCGACCCGGCGCCGGGTACGGCCGTCGTTTCGACGGTATCGACGGTATCGAATGGGCAAACCCGTCCTGTCGCCGTCCCGTCGTGGGATCTGGCAAAATCTCTACGGGACGGGACGGCCGACGGGACGGCCGTCGACGAGTTGACGTTAATTGACGGACACTTGGCAAATCCCGAGAACAACCTCGAGCAGAAATAAATGCACGAAAAATTGTATGAATTCAAAAAAAAGTACGCGGTCGTTTGAATATATCTAGGCATCCCCGAGAATCTCCTTCACAGCATTGCGAGCAAGACGGAGGCGCAGCTTGACCATCATCAAAGTTCTGATGGTACCCGGATTGAAACTTGCCGGAGGGAAATGGTATCGCGCCCTCCCGAGAAAAATCGCTCGACAGCGACGGCAGAGTCTGAAGATGGGAATCAGCAATTTTGACAAGATCACCAGGAGGTGATACTCACTAGGGATCGTCAGGATGTCAAGGGCGAGGCGGAAGAGGTTAGGAAACTGTGCCTTGCGGGCATACCACCACTGAACTGGATCGCAAGTCGAAAAGTCCTCGCGAGGAAGGAGGCAATGATCACGAAGTTCATCAAATGCAACTCGACGCTGCACACGGTACCTCTGAGTAAAATCCTTTTGATGGGAGGACTGGATACGTGAAGTGGTTTGAATTGGTGGGGGGACAGCCGCCCGAACGGAGTCCTGCTGGCGTTGGTGTAAATATTGATTCGCGCCGCAGCGAAAGTTAGCCGAACTGAATATTGCCGACAGGATGAGGATTGTATATGGAAGGGAGAAAAGCAGCAGTTTTATTGTTACCCATACAATCTGGCTAACATATCAGTCCACCAGAGGCGCACCAGGAGCAGTACAAGGAATGCGCAGACAAGGAGACGCGTTGATTGATGCCCAGCATGGATCGCCGTTATGATTGCCGCAATCCGTTCTGGTAATTATGCAGATCTTTCCTTGCTTCTCTCGCATACCTGTGGAGAACTGTGGAGTCTAAATTGTGATACCCATCCACCCGTCGCTGTCCGTCAACGGCCGTCGTTCCACAAATCCGTCCCGTCACCGTCCCGTCGAAAAAAAATCTGGGATCCCGACGTAGTCTCTCAGAGCCAGACGCTTCAACAAGATCAACCTCGTACCTCGGTTTGTTGAAGACGGGCCGGCTACCCGTCGTACGGGACCCGTAGAACCGGCGCGACGAGCACGGCGGGCAGCCCTATGAATTGCAGAAAGGAGACAGGTGCGGGAAGAAGACCAAACCCTAACGCCGCAAACATTCAATATCCCGCTACAGTAGTGAGCTTCAGCACTTGAATTACCCGTTAACAACCCTATTCAACACTTCACTCTGATGGTACCTCGAACCATTGTCCCAATCAAATTGGTTCTGCCGCTCCGTAGCGATACTCTCCCGCAAGTATACAGAGCAGTAACGTATGTCTACAAAGTGCCGATGAGATTAGAATGTTGAACTAACGGTTAATGACTCATACCACTGCCCAACACATTCAGGCTAGCGCCCCCAGAAATCGGTTCTGCGGCTCCGTATTGATACTCTCCCGCAAATATACAGAGCGGGAACGTATGTTTACAATATGTGGGTGAACAACCCGTGGAAATCGCATCTCCTCAGGAACATGGATCCGCCACTCCATGTGAACCTTTTTACTCCCGATGAAAACCAAATTGACTCATATAAATTCAGGAAAATTTCCTCACTCCATTCCCCAGCTCACCCCCAACGAGCTACGACCTACCTCCCTCATTTTCAAATTCAATGCTTTCCATCTTGAAGCCCATCGCAGTTCTCGCCATTACTGTTGGGTATGCGCTCGCAGAGACCCATACCGTACATTTCATCAACCTGTGCGTCCCCCTCATCTGCAGCAACCCTGGTTGGTGCTTATATGACCCTCAGATGTAAATTTGGGACGGTGGGATCGATCTCTGCCCTCGCAAACATACCTGCTGACCCAAAGTACTGACCAGCCTACGTTGATCCAAGGCCCAAATGTTCTCTCAACTGGAGGTAAGTTCTTCCAAAGTTCAAAACACCCGTTTCTTCACGCTTTTTATAGGAGGTGTGTACTCGAATGAGCGGTATTGCAGTGGTTAACGGCTGCCCTAGACTACACGAAGCAGGGTTCCTTGCTTGGGGCAATTGCGTACCTGCAGACCGGTGAGCATAGTACTCTGTTCTTCTTATTGGAGTCTATCAACCGATGCTCACAGGTGCCTGCGGATTCAACGGCGAGGGCTGCACCCTCGTCGAATTGAGCTTGAATAATGGATTCTCGAGTGCTGATATTTCCCTGATTCCTCCGTGGGTCCACGCTTCTGTGACAAAGTTATCTACCTACTCATTCCTGTAAACCACTGCAGCCACGCGTTCTCGGTCACCACCGGCTTCGGGTAAAGGCGTCCTCTGCCAACAATATTAATTGCTGACTCATGCCTGCAATTAGTTACTACAACGGCTGCGATGGCGCCGGGGCGGATTGTCAGTATCAAGCCGTGTTCAAGTTTTATTGATGGCAAATTAGTGAATTCACAGGCAATGAGCCTAATTGCCCTCAGGCGTTTGAAAACCCCAACGAAACGTGGAAGCAAGTTCCCTGCCCCGCGGCCAATGTTAACATCGCGGTAACTATCAAAACCTTTTTCCACCTGAACTGCGCTCAATTTATGGGGCAGGTAACCTTCTGTGACTGATTTGGAGTATCCATTTTTTGAAATTATGTGTTTTCTGTCCGACTTAGTACATACCACATGCGACGAGACCATGGAAAGATCTGAAGCCCCTTGCCCGATTACAACCGTGAAGTCAGCGCATCCGCACTTCAGCGAAGTATGAGGCGTGGAATTTCTCGATAATTGTCATATGTTCTATATCTTCAGAGCAATGAGATACACAGCAGACTTTATACACAGCAGACTTTCTTACACGGTTGCAGATTCAGAGACTCGGAGCTCCACCACCGCTGCAGGTACGCAACTCTGATGTCGCCGTTCAAAACTGGTCTCACTGAAAATATTACCAGGCACCTTCAAACTTGCTAGCGATGTCAACTTCTCGCACAACCCGTCAACGAGCGCGGCCTACAACCGCTATGTCGGAAAGCAAAACGATTGGTACGCTCTTCCGTAATATTTTCATTGTGTACTAACGTTTTGGGTTTAGGGGTACTGACTACGCCGCTGCTCACGAGAAGATGAGCTTGCTGGGTATTGAAAAGACCACCCTCACCGACTGCACGGAGCTTCTTCCCCAACCTATCAACCTCGCGACCGTCCAGGTTGCGACGAGCGGCGGCAAAGTCGTCGATCCCGCTATCGACCCCGTCTTACTGGAGGCAGCGATCTAGCGATTCAGATCCATCTGGCTCTGAGCTGGGTGTGATCCTCCATACCCTATACTTTATTCATTCGTTCCATGCACTCTTTTGGCTTCAGAGATTATTTAGGGTATCTCTGTATAGGCGGAATTAATACATTGAGACCCGAATTGGGTCTTTCCAACACCCTCTTTGACGCCCCCAACCCGATTTCAAGTCGAAATATGCGAATAAATAACCGAAATTCAATCTAGCGAGATTCAACACAACGCGAAAGCCAAGACGTGCCCAAACAGAGCGACGAGCAACATGCCTCTGCCGTTAACTGCTCGTATAATGGAGTTGCTGTTGCACGTAACCTGGACCCTGGATGCATGACTCGTTATGCACGATGTCCAGTCACCGATTCCGTGAAAGCTGCAGGCCTGAATATCGCTGCCCTTGACAGTGACGCGCGTCGCGTTGAAGTGCGCGCAGCACGTAGCCGAGGCAGCATTGTTGCTCGACCAACACTCTGCGCGAAAATGATCCCGTGAGACGGGGCAAAATCATGCCGCAGAAAAGCACCGTTGGAAAGCTTCGGGTCGTCCCGCGCAAATAAATGCGCTGTGTATCGTGCCCCAAGGTTCATGTCGAGCTGTTGAGCAACGTGATCAGTCGAGTTAATTAGGGGCTTCTGTGCTGCTGACACAGGAGGACGCGTTTTGAGGGAGAGTCATTCGCCGCAGTAATTCGCGTCTTTATATCAGTTTTCCCTCTTGAGCGCCCAGGTCTTGGCATTCGAAAGCCTAGATGTGCAGCCACGACTGCAGTGCAATAACGGAGTCCGCGCCCTACCATGGCGCCGTTCGACTGATCCCCGCCAAATCGCCGCGTTCGAACAGTGCGGCGTCGTTGCACCGCGCACCGGATTCATGCGATCCGCTGCATTGTCCGGACGCGACAATGACTTACTCAAACGGCCACAGGCGAATACCTCCTGGCAACACAGCTGTCCACCGCTCTCAGAGTCAGAGATCCATGTTTCCTGTTCGAAGCTCCCGACGAGGCCATGGGCGTCAGCGTCAATGGGGACATCCAGGTCACAATATATTTTATATTCTGCCCCCTTCTGCCTCGACCGCAGAAGAACGGCTCAGCGCCGCGTGAGAGGCTTCTCGCGGATGAAGCTCGCAGAAATGAGCGCGCAGACCGCCATAGCCGTGGAGAACCACATCGTCACCAGCACCGCGCGCTCGTACGCCGAGCGCACGACGCCCGCCGTCGCGGGGTCCAGCTCGTCGATGTACTTCAGCGACTCGCGGACGCGGCGGACGATCTAGGGGTGGTATTAATATATTAATAGGGAGCCTCCAGTCGTGGGAGGGAGAAAGAGGACAGACCTCTTCGATGTCAACGTCCGCGCCGGTGAGCTTCGCGCGAAGCAGGGCGCGCAGGGAGACCTGGAGGAGGGTGCTGCCGATGGACAGACCGACGACGGAGCCGAGGGAGCGGAAGAGGTAGGAGACTGGCTGCGCGTTAGAAGAGGCCCGGGGAATAAATAGATGGGAACGGACCCGCGGTGGCCATCGCTTGGTCGGCGGGGCCCGCGTTAGAAATGAGGGCGATGAGACTCGTCGTGACACCGGTGCCTGACCCGCTGATCTGATCAGAGGTTCTCATGCAGCGGTGCGGACATACCGTTCCCGATCGCAGACACGAACGACGCTGAAGAAGCAACCCATAAGTATTCGATGAATGCGGACACAGGGGGCAGACCTACCACACGCAACGCCGATGGCGGACTTGGTGAGAACGCCCGCCTCGAGGACGGTGCCGAGCATGCCCACGGCCATCGCGACGTACGCATAAAAAGTGAGCCAGTAGTACTTCCCCGTGGCCTGGATGATCAGCCCGCCGGCGAGGCTGCCGCTCACGCCTCCAAATACGGTCGGGACGAGCCAGAAGCCGACCTCGGAGGGGGACTTGCCGAGCACGGCCTGGAAGAAGAGCGCGGTGTGGAAGAGCATGCTGAAGGATGACGCTAGGGCGAAGAGGTTGACCATGTACGCGCCGATGAGTGAACGGTTTGCGATGATGCGGCGCGGCGCGAAGGGCTCGGTGGCCCAGGCGAGCTCGATGGAAGCGAAGAGGATGAAGAAGACGCCAAATGCACAGAGGGCGGAGATGGTGTACTTGTCGTTCCACGCCAGGTTGCCGCCGCGGTCGAGTCCGAAGAGGAGGAAAAATACGCAGAGCACGAGCGACAGCGCGCCGGAGAAGTCCACGCGTTTCAGCTTCGTTTTAAAATCAGAGGTATCGGTCTGAGGCAGGTGCAGCGCGAAGGAGACTGAGATAAATGCGAGCACGATGGCGGGAATTTGAATGAGGAATCCCCTGCAAAGAGTTGGTTGTCGGATATCGGGACGGAGGAAAGACGGACCAGCGCCAGCCGATGCTGTCGGAGAGAAAGCCGCCGAGGGGAGCGCCAGTTGCCGAGCCGGAGGCGTAGATGATGTTCATGATCCCTTGCCAGGTCCCGCGAGAGCGGAGCGGGACGATATCAGACATGATGATGCTCGCGATCGTACTCATCCCGCCGCCCCCGATGCCAGCAAGGCCCCGTGCAAGGATCAGCTGGGGCATCGTCTTTGCGAGACCGCAAGCGAGACCTCCGAGCGCAAACACAAAGTACGCAAAAAGCAGACAGGGCTTGCGCCCGAAGATATCGCTGAGACGGCGTCAAGGTGCGTATCAATAGCGTACTACTCCCCTGCTTGCCTCATTTTTCCGTATAGCGGTCTGCGCCAACAGGTTAGCGCGATGAGAAGATCAAAATATTTTAAAACGCACTGAAAGCTGGTCAATGTCAACATGTACGCCGTGGCGATCCAGCTCGTATTCTGGAGCTGATTGAGCTCGCTTCCGATAGCAGCGTAGGCTGAGAGGACATCAGTTTTGGTCGTAAACCACGGAGGATAACTTGCAGGACACGACAATCGTTTGATCCAACGCGCAAAGGAAGATCCCGATGGCCATGGGGACCAGCTAAAGCGAGATTAACGCGTGTTGTACAGAAATACGGTCAGATAACGCACAATCGTGGGCAAGGAGACTTGCGGCTTGTGCGAGTCGGTATCTGCCTCCGTGTCCCTAGCTACGGTACCATAGACGGCTTCATTCGGGTGCTCTGCAAGGAGGCCTGAGGTCTCTTCGGGCATTCCAGACGAGTCGAGGTTGGAGGAAAAGCAACGGGTACAAGTATTAGCCGGGCCGGACGAATTCGCCCGATTCAAATTCAAATTCCCAGGCGATCCCACGTGGCGCAGATGTTATGACTTTGCCCTCCGAGTCCGATAAAAAAATATCCTCCTGCTAAATGTTTGGGAGAAAGTTGAAATCCAACTATCAAACTCCGGGAACACCCTAAAGTACCAAACTAAAGTCGAGAGGCTAATGTTAGACATTCCAATGGCATGAGCCGACTTGTGGAGGTCAATATTCAAGTAGCAATCCAACCTTCCGAGACCGCGCATGGGAGCAGATATCGAGCACAGAAAAGTCAAAGAAAAGAAGAACGTTCATCCGAAGGTGGCCAAGCGGCACTTGCCGGTCCACTTTCCCACGTTTGTTTAATTAACACTGCAGAGACAGGCAGAGACCCAATTTCAACTTAATTCATCTTCGGAGCTGAAAGGACTCCCAACGGCTCGAATTTATCGTTGCATCCTGTCAGTGAAGCTTCGGCGATCCCTGGGATGGAAAATCTAATTTCGGCCATTGGCCACGCCTTAATCTGTCTAGGTCGGTGCAGTATTCAAGTATCTCCGAATTGTTCGTTTGAAGCTAAAGCACGGAGAGCTCCGCAATTCCTCCGCACCTCAAATCTTGATACAGAAATATGGGGACCAATGAATATCCAAATTGATCACGAAGATATACACATTATGACTAAATAGCGCTCAGGCGCAGGGCTCACAGAACGTCTTGTATATACTGCTATCAAGTATGAGCATTTGCAGAAAAAAACTGTGACCAACGGGCGAACTCGCCCTTTGATGCACTCGGTCGTGCACATCGCCTCGTTGCCCGAGTCCTTGTCGTACTTGCAGATCGCGTACTCCTTGGGGCCTACACCGGCTAGGACGCGTACATCAGCGATCTTAGCATGAGAAATTCAGGTGAAGAAGCTCACGGCATTTTTCTGCGCCAGGTGGCGTCGTCGCAGCGCACACGCACCCGCCCTTACCCGGCAGTCGGAATATCTTGCCCCCGCAGGGCATCAGGTCGTCGTCACGCGGGATCCTCGTCCCCGCAATGGTCACAGAGGGCCCATCGGTTGGGATTATGCACAGCCCGTTCTTGAGAACGAATCTGGGACACAGTGAGCTCGAGGCCGGTTACAAAATAGAATGCGCATTGCTTACCCGGGGGGGCACTTGACGGCGCACTTGACTTCGCGGCTGCCTGTGGAGTCGGTGGTGTCTGAACACATCATTTTGCTGTTGGGATCTGTGGAAGCTGAATGATGGCTTGGGTCGATGATCTGTAGCGAATATCGAAAAAATGCCTACTGCCGCAGAAGGTATCCGTTTGCGTCGTCTCACAGACACACCCGTGAACTGGGTCCGCGCTCAAGAATCTACCCTGTGCTTCGCAATCGGTCCAGGGTTCATCCTACATACACACTCTCCGTTTATGGGTATGAATCTGAAATGGACTATGGCACTGAATCAAGTTCGAAAACACGCAAGCTCACCCAGCAGAGCATCGGATGGGGTCTGGCCCACGGACGCACTCTCCATTGATGAGTGTAGATCTGAACCAAAATTATTGTGCTGGAGCTAGCTCAAAAACGGACGCTTACCCAGCGGGACAGGGGGAAGGAGGCTCTGACCCAGGGACACACACTCCGTTTATGAGGATGAATCTGCACCAGAACTATGGCACTGGAACGGGTTCAACAACATGGCAACTCACCCGACAGCGCATGGGGAAGGAGGCTCTGATCCAGGGACGCAATTGTCGTCTCTGAGGATAAACCTAAACGGAATATGCCACCAAAGATCGGTCTAAAACATGGCAGCTCACCTAGCGGGGCATGGGGAAGGAGGCTCTGAACCAGGGACACACTCTCCGTCTATGAGTGTGAATCTGAACAAGAATTATTGCGCTGGACCTGGTTCAACAACACTGACGCTTACCCAGCGGCGCATGGGAAAGGAGGCTCAAACCCAGGGACGCAGTTGCCGTCTCTCAGGATAAACCTACAACTGATTATAGCGCCTAAGGTGGGTCCGTAACACGGAAGCTCACCCAGCAGGGCATTGGACGGGGTCTGGCCCACGGACACACTCTCCGTTTATGAGCGTGAATCTGAACTAGAATTATTGCGCTGGACCTGGTTCAACACGCGGACGCTTACCCAGCGGGGCATGGGGAAGGCTCTGACCCAGGGACGCAGTTGCCGTCTATGAGGATAAACCTAAAACGGATTATGGCGCGAAGGTGGGTCCAAAACATGGCAACTCACCCAGCGGGGCATTGGACGGGGTCTGGCCCACGGACACACTCTCCGTTTACAAGCGTGAATCTGAACCAGAATTAGGGCACTGAAGCGCATTTTAAAACATGGAAGCTCACCCAACGGGGAATCGTACGGGCTCTGGCCCACGCACACACTCTCCGTTCGTGAGGATGAATCTAAAGCGGAATATAGCACGAAGCTGGTCCAATGATGCTTACCCTGGAGAGCAACAAATGGTGCACTTCTTGGATATCGCCAGTCGTGGTGTGCACACTTTCATGCCGTCCTTGACCGGTTCACCTAAATACATATCGTGCAGCTAGTGTCCCGCAAGGCGATCACATAGACGTACTGCAGGCGAGTGCCGGAGGGCCGATCATGCTGACCGCGGAGCTGTCCCCGTTGACATTCAAACCGGAGTCGGTCGCTGCGGTGGCCCCTGCATCGAATTTGACCGGTGTGAGATTCCAGCACGGCTGTTGGTCATAGGTGGGGTCAATTCCTCGGGTCACCTGCGGTGGGGTTTCAGAGAATATCGCACGGTCCGATAGAGGTGGATTACCAATTTCTTCCGAGATTCAACGACCAAGACCGGGCACGCATCGACAGGACGAATACTGGAAGCAAGCAAGTCAATAACAAGGACCAGTGGCGTAATTCACAACATACAAGTAGTGGCCGTTCGCCCGACGCTCGATATAGACATTGGTCGGGCTGGAACCCACTTTCGGCGGGGCCCCATTCGGAGCATACAACTGTGCATCATGAAATTGAATCCCGGACTTCGGCAACTCTCACGCACATATTGGGTGACACCTTCGACAGTTGACGAAACACGGTAAGAGCCACCAGGCTGAGGCTCCCAGTTCCACTGCAAGAATCAGTCCTGGGTAAAACAATGTAACGATGTCGCGACTTACGACCTGGATACCAATCACAGGGCTTTTTTGTCCTTCCACCTGAATCTTTCACCCGTATACATCATTTGTGAGCCAAAGTTTGTTGTCCACGTTCTGGATCTGATATCCACCAGCCGCAATTGGAGTATGTGGGATCTTTCCGGGGTCCTTCATGCCAAAAGTCAGCGCTCCGAAGTGATATTAACCGCACAAAACCTACCCTGCACACCGAGAGACTCGACATTCCACGATGGTCGCGGCCGCGTTCGAGAAGCAAGAATTCTCGCCGCCCCCGGTAACCGCCCTGGCAGACGACCCCGTAAGTAGTCCTGGTGACCTGTGTGTTCAGACGTACCTGAACACATTTGCTGGTCCGCCGGTATCTTGATCATTTCCTATATATGCCAGATCAGTTCGCGAGATGGGGCGAGGGGAAGAATCAACACTTCTTCTGTGAGACATTGACATCCGACTCCTTCGACTGCATTGAGATAGCTCCCCGATGTGCAAAAGTCCTTGAAAACCTCGGACGTCTCAGGGATACACTTCCCATCCTTGTTGAGCACCAGCCTTTTCAATCTCCATGAGCATCAAGTCGCTGAAAGCAGAGGGATACTTACCCTGCCTGGCATTTGGGAAGACACGTTTCGCCGTTGGGCTCGAATCTATGCTATGAAGTCAACCCGAGATCCTTGGGAATGGGCGGTGGGTTACTCTGGATTGCATTTCATCGCACATTCTAGGGTCGATATGATGCTTGGCCCGCATACTTGCATACCATTCTTAACCGGTGTGCCTAAGGGGTATCAGGACTTGTAAAGTGGAGCAAGAGAAAATAGCTACGGTATAAGTGCGCCTGCTCGACTAGAAGAGTCGAACCGTCCTGGGTGCAGCTTGTTACGGTTGGGACACTCAGCGGCTGCTGAACAGCAGTCACTATGCTTGGGCCTTTAAAGGAAGGGCGCGGGTCTGTTGGGATGGATCAGGCAGGCCCTCGCCTACGCGCTGAAAACGAGATGTGAACACTCACGGGTGGCTTTGGAGGTGGGGGTAAGAGCAGCGAGAACAACAACTACGGCAACCGCCGTTTTCACCAAGACTAGAGAGACTGCGAGTCAAATGATGATCTGGGGCAAACACGAAGGGAGCAGTACCTTGAAGACTCATTCTGTAGAGAGCGGGTGTGGTGAGAGAGAGAGATGGTGTGGGATAAATACCGGTTTTTCCGAAGAGAACTCTCCACCGCGGGGTCTAGACGTCACCTAGGTAGTGCCAACTTGCCACTCCCATTAGTTGGCAGCAGAGGCTAGAGTGACATGGCGGCGGACCCTATGTCAGGAAATAGTCATTAGTCTGGCCACGGCGGGGACTTACTGCACGTACTGGAAGGACAGTGAAGCGAGCAGGAAATCGGACGAGCGTAGAAGTCGCCCCTCTTCGCAGAGCAGATTCCTCATCTGGAACGACATACAACTCTAAGCAGTGACAGGTGAAAACAGGGAGGCATGGGGAGCTACAGCCAGATGACACCCAAACTTATCGAGCTGTTAGTTTGAACATGACGCGGACAGATTGACCTAGATGAGCTACTAGATGGTGGGCACTTGAAAGATGCACAGCAAAGTCAAAACGTGGGGATGTCCATTCTGGTTGAGTGAATTCCTCGTGAGTATTGATTCGTAGATCCGAGTGGTCTGAAAAGGAGCAAGGGGAATCGGGATTCGAAAAACGGATATAGGGTCGAAAAGTTTTTTTCGGCCCTCCGCAGGACCCCCCTCCCCCCGGGTCCTTCTATATAGGGAAGGTGGTTCCCACCCTAGGCCCGGCCGTCGTTCCGAGTCATGTGCCGCTTCACCGCCACCTGATAGACAGCTTCCCAATCCAGCTCGGATTATCGCGACCTCACGAAACTAACCTCTTCGATATTCCTGTGCAGCTACAATGTGTTCTGTATTCAATTTGATCGCTCTCATGTGCATTATGAGTCTAATTTGCCCTTCCTGGAGCCTTTAAACCCAGGTCCGAGGATGTTTTGGCCGACTTTGGCCGTGGAGGGTCTTGTACCACCTTCTACCACTCATTCTGTGATGCCTGAACTCTCCAACATATTTATCAGGTCGTGCAGAACATATAGTAAAAAGTTTTTTTCAGCTTTGGCTGGGACCCCCCTCCCCCGACCTCATATCCGAAATTCGAATCCCGATCCCCCTTGAAAAGGAGACTAAAAAGAGCAGGGCCCGCTGCGAGAAGTTACGTCGACTTGAGACTTCCTTGAGCTCGTCACGGTGGACCGTGCACCATGGGTCCACGGATATGGTTGCAAGTTCGGAGGAGTCGCGGCACACATTCATCTGCGATCTTCGCGAAAAAAAGGGAAGGCTGGACCACGCAGCGATGATGTGGAAAGACAAGCTCCAAGTCGGAGATCGTGTTTGATCCGATGCTCGGGAGATGCCGAGGCGATAATTATAAGATAAGACACAGGTGAACATGATTAATTTACGCCTAAGGGTTCAAGCAAGAGTTTTAGACTGCGAAGGAGAATAACTGCGAAGGAGCATAATTTGTTCATAGATGATTACATACGCATATACAATATTACCCTATCTAATCTCAGAACCCAAAGGAATTTTGAAGATCTTGCGCGGAGAAAAATGGATGGGCGCTGGGAGGAGTGTCCAGTGGAGGATTTCGAAGCGCTAGCTGGTCTCGTGAACGGAACTTTGATTTTGGCTTCTTGCGTCCATAGCTAGCTCGACTCACAATCACTGAAGATGATCCAGCCACAATTCCCTTTTACGACTTGAATGTTTATAATTGGGCATTGTTTATAAAGAAATGAGAACTCTGACTCCCGGTAGCTGGACCAGTCACAGCATTTTATGAATGCTGACCGTGTAAACCAACACGTTTCAACCCGGGTGAATTGCAATTCATTTTCCCGGATCCACCCGGCGTCTGGAAGGCGAACTAACTAATTAAAGAACTGACGGTTCAAAGAGCATTCCAAGAACCACGGCGTTGAAGCATAATTTGTCCATAGATTATTACATACACATTGATACAGTGAACCCAACTAATCTCGAACCCAAAGGAATGGAAGGAATACAAAGAATGTAGTAGCAGCTCAGAGCCAGATAGATCTGTACCGTGGCGGCAGAAATGGATTGAACAGGCTTATTTGGGCCCATGCAGCTCCCAACTGACTTTGACTGACCTATATATCGGAAATATGGAACATCTGGACCTCCCCGAGGCAATTGGTATATTGCCATGTATAGTAAGTCCATCGAAATTGATTTTACAATCTTTTTTTGAAGGCAGTTTTTGTTCAGATCTTCTCTAAGTAAAAATGACCTGTGTCATCTGAAGGTGATTGAAAAGTGGACCTTACCCATATTTTCTCTGCCATGAACCATCATGATTTGAGCCCGCCACAATCCTTTGAAGTTGGAGATTTTGGCTGAAAAATCGAAAAAAAAATGACCAAAAACACCCAAATTCATTGTTTTGTCCCGAGCATTGCGAGCCCAAATCAGTAATAATCAAGGGCAAACAAAATATGGATATGCTGCTCTCTTTAAGCACTTTTAGCCTACCTAGGTCATTTTTCACTCAGACCAAGTCTCAAAAAATGCTCCCCTAAAAAAAAATTGGAAAATCATTTTTGCAGGAGTTACCATATATGGCAATGTACTGATTTGTCCTACAACTTCCAAATGGTCCATATTTCCAATATATAGGTCAGTCGAAGTCAGTTGGGAGCTGCATGGGTCCAAACGAGCCTATTCAATCCATTTCTGCCGCCACAGTATTTCTGGATTGCCACCTCCAGTTTCGTGGGGTCAATAGTCGGGTCCGTGGGCGCCTTCCCAGATCCGGAGCTAGAACTCGAGATGACGAGGTTCTTCAGGTCGATACTCAGCAGCAGGAGTCAGTGATAGTGTTCTTGTCAATACTGAGCAGGCTCATCTTCTCGTGGGCAGCGGAGTAGTCGCGACCCCTGAGCACAATTATAGGTTAGGGCAGAAATTAAAATGTACGAGGGACGAGCACACCAGTCGTCCTGGTTGCTGACGTAGTGGGTTGTAGTCCTGTTGGGTCATCGCCTTGTGCAAAAAAATTACGTCGCAGTTCAGGCTGAAGGTGCATGGGGCAGCACTGGCACTCTGGGTCTCAGAGTCTGAAAGCATGTAAAAAATCCTGGCTCCGGAACAAACGAGTTGTACTCACAGAAACAAACGTCCCAGAAATCGATGGTGTTGTCAAACGACGCATTCACAACTGCTGTGTTGATGAAACGCTGCGCACCAATGAGCGCCATGAGCTCGCGGATGGTGAAACCCATGTCAGCGAAGCGGTTGGTCAGGACCTTGAGTGGGCTGTTGGGGTTTGGTGTGATGTGGACTGCGGTTTCGTAAACTGCCAAGCGAGGTGGTAACCAATTTATTTCCTCTCTTATAGTGCTGGCCAAAAATATGATACGGTCAGATATATTTTGGATATATCCAAAAAATATGAATATGATACGGGCTCGCATCACCTCTCAGATATGAATATTCCCCGATACGATACGATATGATACGGATATAATATGATACGGGGTTGGGCGTATTGAGATATATCTAGATATGGTCTTGAAGTTGTTGGCCATGTCTGAGCTAAAACACCTGGGCATGGATTACAATGCTGTATATCAACCAACTTTCGAGACCTAGAACAAGACCGCTCGTTATTGCATGCAGCCTCAGGCTAACTCAAAAAGGGTTTTTGTCCGCGCCGGATTTAGCCGATGATGGGATCACTCACTCACCTTTTGGCTCCGGCTCACGAAAATTGATATTTCCACTTTGTCGTTGGGGGTGGTGTAGTTCAAATTCTTCTGGGCCCCGACACAACAGGTCCTAAGCAGATTTCAGCCTCACAAATGGAATGGACCAAACTAAGCATTTATGTTAGCCCTCTGCACCCAACTTGGAATTTTCGGGCCTGGGACCCATGTTTTCTGTGCATTGGGTTAGTGAATGTTATTACCAGGGAAGGGTTGAATTTGGGACTCGGCAAGGGCAGAAAATACACTGATTTTGTCAAGATTAAAGTGACATAGAATATATCTGGATATATCCAAAATATATCCATATTCAACCATCTGGATACGATATGATATGCTACAAATATGATATGGCCCTCCTGGCCGGATATAATTGCGAGCGCAGCAAGCATTTCTACCCTTACCACGTGACCAGGCAGAGGGCTAAGAGCCGGGGCAAACAAGTACAACAAAAAAACATACGTGGCTGACAATCCTTCGGGGAAAGAAAGGCTTCAAAGTCGTTCAATCCGTGAGATATTGTGATGGGGATACTTCCATTCGACGGGGCTTTGTCTGGTGATTCAAATGGTGCCGGACTTTGGGCCAATAGGGGGGGAAATTCCGAAAACAATTCGCGCCAGGTAAAGGGGAGGTCTAGACCGTGGTGGTGTCGGTCTGTCCGCTGCGCGAGCACACCGCGCTTTCGGCGGATCCATATTACGGATATGGATACGATACGCCATTTGTCATATTGTATTCATATTTGGCCAGCACTACAGTCTCTTACGGCCAAAGTTCGGGCACCGTTCGGACCACCTGATAAATTCCCGTCGAATGTCGGTCTCCTCGTGACGATATCTCATGAATTGAATGAGTTGAAAACTTTCTTTCCCGAAGGACCGTCAGCCGCCGTTGTTCTATTTACTCTTGTTATTACCATATCTTAGCCCTCTGCTAGTCACGTGCTAAGGGAAGAGATGCTCGCTGCGCTCGCAATCAGCTCGCTAGCGGGCCGTCTTTCATGTGGGTTATGGCTGATCTGTGAGCCAGGTGTCATGAAGTCAGCCATGGGTGACTTGACAGATCCCTCTAACCGTGCGCAGGGTTTTGCGTACATCGCCAGTTGGTCCATTCCCATCTCTCTGGCTAGATGATGATAAACTGATGCAAGTCGGCCCCGCAGTTGTATGGGACGCAGGGGTGAGCCTTATATATCCGTAGCGTCGCGCCCTATGACACGACCACAGGCAGCTTTGGGACCGCTGCTCGGCGGTTTCCTCGCACGGCCTCACGATAATTTCCCTCGTTTGTTTTCTGGGAAGTTCTGGGACGATTTCCCGTACTTTCTGCCTTGCTTTGCAGTGGGAGGGTTCGTCCTCATGACCTGTCTGTTGGCGTTGGCGTTCCTGGAAGAGGTATGCATATTTTAAATAGACTCCCGTGCTTACGATTTCGCAGACTATCCTTTATAAAAAGGGGTCTTCCCTCGTAATGGCCGAGGCAAGTAGCGTCGATGTCCAGAACCCGGACACTCCCTTTCGTAAGAGAAGCCCCCGCCCCGTCCGCGAACTTCTCACCTTCCCTGTGATTATATCCGTTTCCAACTACTATGCGTCGCTCGCGTTCCTATTTATCAGTATCTCCGCCATGCCCATCAAGATCGGAGGACTCAACTTGCCACCCGCGAAAATTGGGCTGATACTTTCGGCGTACAGCGCGGCCACGGCGTTATTCCAAGGCTTGTTCTGCGCGAAGCTCATCCAGCGCTTTGGTTCCGCGCGTGTGTTCATCGCTGGGATCAGCATGTGCCTGCCCATCTTCGTGCTTCTCCCCGTCATTAGCGCCGTCGTCCTGCACACCGGCTTGAAGCCCGTTGTCTGTGCTCTCCTCATCTGTGTCCTAGCACTTGGTGCGCTGGTCGATACCTGCTTTGGTGCATTTCTTTCACCCTTCGAATGCTGATCCGCTGAGAGGGTTCAATCCGAACACAGGCGCGATCTTCACGTTCGTAAATGCGTCAGCGCCGACCGGCAGTCGGGCACTGTCAACGGCTTGGCGCAAACCGCTGTCTCAGCCGTATAGGGAATCGGTCCCGCAATGGCGACCTCGCTATTCTCGCTCTCCCTCGAGACGAACCTGTTGGGCGGGTATGCGGTGTACGCCGTCTTTTTCTCCCTTTCGGTGTTGGCCCTGCTGCTGTCAATGCGCCTGC
This sequence comes from Mycena rosella, assembly GCA_029378255.1. NCBI lineage: Eukaryota > Fungi > Basidiomycota > Agaricomycetes > Agaricales > Mycenaceae > Mycena > Mycena rosella. The sequence continues at coordinate 24,000 of JARKIE010000229.1, read as the reverse complement.
CGACCGAGCTGTGGGAGGTGGTGGAAGGACCCCCGTTTATCCCTTGGCAGGTCGGATCCACGGTTCTGAAAAAATTTGACTGGGGCCCGGGTAAGGTCAGAAGCGAAGTTCGGACAACTGTGGGTCCCGGGGCGTCAAAATTGGGTCCAAAAGTTCGGACAATGGAGGCCCGGATCCGCGAGGTCAGATCAAAGTTCGGACATCTGATCGCGGCCACCTCTGTATCTGGCAACTTGACCATTGGTAGCATAGTTGAACTAATGTGTATACATAGTTATTTTTGAACAATGGGAATGCACTATCTGGTGGCATTTTGTCGAAAATTGCCCAGCAAATACACATTAGCTCCTGTTAACTCTCAGAACTTGCACACTATCCTGTTGAATACTGAATTCTCTCGACTATGGACATAACAAGACAATGATACACCCTCTCAAGACTGGAATCCGACAGAGTGGATTGGCACGAGCAAAAAATACACGATGTGCCTCCCATCGTCGACGCGGTGCGACGAAATCTGCTCAAAGTTCAAGTGATAACAATGTATCCGAAAAACGGCGGCAAGGCTGGCGCTCATTCGTTCACGCAAGGCTGTCAAAACATCGGTGCTCTGTCTTACATGTTTGTTCAGACCTACGAGCATTCATATCGACGACAATTCAAGAACATACGCCGCCGCAATTCGGCACTGGGTACCTTACGGTTTGCCCATCTACCATCTAGCTATACTCGATGTCGCGGAGGACGATGGTGTAGCTGAATAAATATTTTCGGATTTTTTGGTGTTTTTTTGGCGAGTTTCGAAGTCAGAGTCGAAGTTCGGACAAAATATGGGTGGCGGCTCAGCTGGAGCCGAAGTTCGGACAAATTTCTGGGGCTCGTCCCAGCCCAAAATTCGGACAAAATTCTTCGGGGGTCCAAATCGGGATCCGGCCTGCCAAGGGATAAACGGGGGTCCTGTGGTGGAGGACTAAAAACTGTTGCGGCGATATGGAATGTCCATATCAGCAATTGATACATTGACACCTACCTGCCAAGATCAAATGCTTTCTAGCTGATACCCACCGTCCTCCGTGTAAGCTCTGGCGACAGCCTCGCCATCCAATTTTAAGTTCCGGGGATGCTCTGGGACCAATCCAAGGAGGTTAATCGCCTCGGCATTCCCGACCATGACAATGTTACTGAAGCGCACTTTGAACTTCTTTCTCCCCTGGACCCACATAAACATTTTCTTCTGGTCCAAGGGGTTACGTTTTTTTAACGTCCATGCTGAGACAATCGTGAAACTAAACTGGCCCGTTGGTTGGAGTTGGAGCGAGATGGGCTGCAAGATCGAGTGGTCAGACGTTTTGATCCGAGTCACCGAGATAAGATAAGACAAAAGCCGAGCCGAGCGGAGCTTATCGGCCAATCATCGGCCCGAAATCCCCATTCTCGTGTCATCTCTTTCTCCTTCTACTTTCATCATCTCGACTGCTGTTCGATAATACGTGGCTCTTATAGCGGTCTAATTCGCCGCTTCGTTTTCCTAGACATCCCACCTCCGCCTCCTGCGATGAATCCCACTTCGACGCAACTTCTTTTGCTGCGAAGGGCGACCGCTGCGCGAACTTTGAACCACTCTCCAACAGCTCTACACTCGCGTAAAATACTCTTTATCCGCACCGCAACAGCCAAATCCACCCCCCTGCCTTCGCGCCGCAGTTTCAGCCCTCTTGCCACCGTCTCGCTCGCTACAGTGATCTCCCTCGGCGCATACACCCTCGGCGGGCTCTTCCCGCCACCACCCATCTCGCTCTTGTATCCTGGCCCTGCGTCACCGACTCCAGCTGACGCGACCTCCCCGGAGTCTCTCGCATACACTGCCGCGCTCGAGGCAGAGCTCCAGGCACTCCCCGCACTACATACGCTGCGCACGCGGGCGGACGCGGCAGAGTGGTATGAGACACGTCCGCACTCCGCGCTCCCTGACGCCGTGCGCGTAAACAAGCTCACGTCCGGCTCACTCCGCGGCCCAGGCAAGCTCGCGCTCTTCCCGTTCGCGCGCGTACGCAAGGACGAGAGTGCGGCCGTAATATTTCTGCACCTCGGGCGCGGGCTGTGCGGGCACGACGGAATCGTGCACGGTGGGCTCCTTGCGACGCTTCTCGATGAGGCACTGGGCCGGAATGTGCGTTGCTCGCCGTTTATTTCTTGTCAATTTGTCTCCTTTCTTACTCATTATTTCACTCAGGCAATAAGCAACCTCCCCGAAAAGGTTGGTGTTACCGCAACGCTTTCACTCAAGTACAAAGCACCCACACGCGCAGATCAAGTCCGTATCAGGCCTGCTGTTTTCTTTTCTTCGTCGCGGCATTGATTTACTCTTCCACAGTTCGTGGTGATCAGAACCGAGCTCGTGTCAGTCAACGGCCGCAAAGCCGTGGTGTCGGGCCGCGTCGAGGATGTGGACGGTACCGTTCTCGTTGAGGCCGAGTGAGATTATCGACTCCTCATTTGCGGGCAAGACGACTGATGCTTCACCAGAGCGCTCTTCGTGCAGCCACGCTATGCCAAGCTGCTCAACACGGCGCTCGTACGGAAGACGATGGGCGAGCCGCCCACGGAGCCGGTACTCCTTGCTGAAGGGACGGCGTTGCCGAAGTGAGGTTAGGCTTGAGTGGCTTACCGGGCGAGGTGAGGTGAGAGCCGCTAGAACTAGAGTGTCTTCTACCTGAAATAGATCGGAACGCATTTACACCGGTGCCGCACTCTAGGGGTGCTTGTCCTTCGTCAAGTTACCTTATCCATTTATTCTTTTTCATCGCGCTGAATATCCCGCAGCTTTATTTGTCACTACATACGTTACTTGCGGCTGGATCTTGTGGTTTCAGATAATCGGCGGGCATCCCGCAGCATTGCGCGTGCTTAATCTGCGCCGTCAAGACGTCGTCGTGGACAGCCTTATTGAGGAAAAGCTGCTGGAAGCCCTGGCCATTTTCCTAACATCTCAGGTATGCCTATCTGATTCTCCTGACAGTCACTTTGGCCCGATGGATAAGCCCCACGGATTTGGGTCTGTTCCTCTGCGACCTCGAGCTCCGTCCAGTTCCCCCAACTCGTGGTCAAAAATTGCGCATGGTCCGCGTAGTTCGGCGGGCCCCGTGCTATCGGAACCCTTTGCTCGCCGACTTACCGTTTCCACTTTCGCGGTGCGCTTCAGTCGCAGAGCCGGTTATCGAACTGGCGCGGGTTAAAGACCGCAACCGAGCATTTGACGACATGCCGTTACTCTGCGGAATTTAATCGGATATGCCAGCGCATTGTAAATATGCGGAGCTCCGGGCCAGCGTGTCTTTCTCCATCGCGACCGATCGATTTACTAGTCACCCTCTGAACAGGTTAGCACCTTCCGGGATATTTCCCCCTGATTGTCATCGTTTCTCTCGTCGTGGCGATTTCTGAAGTTGTGGTTTAGGGGGGCAGCCACCTTGGGCCAGCACTCCCCAAATACAGAACTCAGGAGTCCCGCTTTCCGCCAACTGACCAGGGTAGATTGGTCATTCGCCAAGTCAACATGTCCCGATGAACCTGATGGGTGTCACCGCCGACCCTCAACGAGGTGTGTTAAATCCCGTTCTTGAAGGACTGCCCGGCTCTTGATTCTACAAGCGTAGTGGCCCTTATAAGCCCACTTACGATGTTCGAAGCCTCACTCTTGCAGAAGCTTCCCCGACCATGTTCGGATCCACTCTGGTGCTTCTGCTTCTCCTGAGCGAGCCAATTGCATCGCAACAAATCTATGACATCGTATGTTGTAAACGCATGATTTACATAATCTCTCAGCATGCTGAGAGTCGCCTACAGTGGCAAACGACTTGGGATGGGTCGAAGCTTTTCACGTCCCTCGCGCCTTCGTCTCCGGTCAATTTCGTGAAACCGGGAGCCGCGGCATCAGCGGATATCACGGTTTCGGACTCGACGCAATACCAGTCGATCATCGGATTCGGCGGGACACTGAGCAAGTTCCATGCTATTATCCCTCTAATATAGTGTACTGATGTATTCACAGCTGATTCGTCTGCTCTCACTTTGAACAATTTGAAAGTAGGCTCATACTCATTTTTGGATCGTGGATCGCGGCTCAGCTATCGTGTCCTAGGCTCAGAACTCCGGAAATTACTGGGATGTGTTGCAGCGGTTGTTCTCTCCTCGAGACGGCGCAGATGCTGCGGGGTTGTCTTATCTGCGCGTGCCGATCGGGGCCTCGGACTTTTCCGCGAAAGGTAAGAGATATTTCTAACGCAAAATGTACACTGGCTAACCTGCACGTTGTAAAGTGTACAGTCTTGACGATGTCAATGGTGACACTTCCTTCAGTCAATTCAACATCAATAACCAGCCGGCCTATGTTTTCTCTGTGATCGCCGACATTTTGTCTATCAACAGCATCTTGAAGGTGGCATCCAAGTTCTTATCTAAGGGTACTCGCTCACCTTACTTACGTAGGTCCACATTGTTCCGTGGAGTCCAGTCAGTCATCTTCGTTTACTCTCGATTCTTTTGTTTATTCTTGAAGCCTGCTTGGATGAAGGACAGCGGGTCGATGAACGGCGGTTCTCTGAAATCTAATCTCGTTAGCGCCTGTAAGCATTCCCTCACTCGAACGAGTCCCTATCCAACGACTTCCAGACCCGACGTATCTCCTGAAGGCCGTCCAAGGATTCAAGAGCCACGGAATCCCGATTTTCGCTGTGTCTGTGCAGAACGAGCCGCAGAATTCGAACCCGACATATCCTTCTTCTACCCTTACGCCAGCGATCGAAGGTCAGATCGGAGCCGGCCTCCGGTCCTTATTGAATAGCAACGGGCTCTCTGCTGTCAAGATAATCGGGTACGAACACAACTGGGACAATGCCGCGAGTTATCCAGTCCAATTGGTAACCCGAATTCTCCAATGGCTGGTTCACCGTGCTGATTTATTTGGTCCCAGATACAGGATAACGGTGCGGCGTTCGACGGGGTTTCATTCCACTGTAGGTACATTAAACCGACGACCCCAGTTTGACTGACCTTGCACCTTGAGGCTATGCTGGCTCGGTCGCCAACCAGGACTCTTTCCACTCGGCCTTCCCGTCCAAGGTAAACATTACGAAGTTTCTGCATCCGCCCAGAAACCGACTAACGTGCCCACAGAATATTTATTTCACGGAGTGTTCCGGCACGATCGGCTCGGATTGGTGGTCTGACATCAAGGCATGGCTTGCTTTGCTGCCCATCCCGATTTTGTTTAACCCGCCGTTGAAGTGGTACATGGATAACCTGTGGATCGGATCATTGGAACATTATTCGCAATCGGTCGGTGGCTTCTTTGACGAAGACTCGTGTCCTGAACTTTCTCTCCAGGGCCTAATGTTCAATATTGCCCTTGGCGGTGATGGGCAACCAATTCTCCCCAGCGCTAACAGCTGTGGGTCCGGATGCCGTCCACTCGTCACAGTCAACGACGACGGTTCATATTCGTATAACCAGGAGTGCAAGTATTTCTGCCATCTAATATTCTGTATGTCTCAGCCGTTACACAGTTTATTCGCTCGCCCAGGCATCCAAGGCAATTCTCCCCAAAGATAATGGGGGTCCATGGGGCCAACGAATCAAAGTCTCAGTTGGTGGTTCTTTGAATTGGGCGCTTCGGGTAGGCGCATATGCGACTGGCCGTGCCTCGTCCAGCGACTGGACGCGCTACTCGCTGGTTGTCATGAACTGTGCGTTGAGCCCTCACGCGAGCCAGATCCCTTCAAACCATTCTACAGGGAACGACAATGCCTCTGCTGGCTGGAACCCGGTCCCGGTAACCACCACCATTGAGTTCAGAGGGATGCAAGCGACCTATACGTTCCCAGTCGGTGAGATCTTTGATATACTGATCAACTTTCGTGGGCAATGTTGAACTGACTCATGGATCAGGAGTAACGACACTGTGGTGGTATGCACCAGCGACTGGCTCTGCCAGTGCGGTCGCCCTCGCTGATGTGTCCGTTGCCAATGCAACTAGCATTGACACCACCATGTCAGTATCACGTTCGGCGTCCCCTTCGAGCGTCGCCGGTAGGATACCCTTGTGATGGCTGTTGCGGAGAGCTTACGCGACATACCCTCTATGTCTTCATGATGTGATGAAATGAAATGAAGCCTGAATCAACCGGTACTTTCATGAGTGTTGTCCGAAACTGAGCGGATGAATAGTGCTACAAAGGAAGGTGATACATTTGTCAAGTACAAAATGCGGATGAAACAAACGATGGATGCCGGAGAGTAATAAATAAGGACCGACACGGAGTCGTCAGAGCTGAAAGTACTGCTACAAGACGCTATGATACATGTGGTTTAATCGACTGCAGTATCAACGGAGAATAAATAATACACACTATCCAGTAGTGCGCCATCACCCTCCCGATTTACGCGGGAGGTCCCGTCCGGCTGGCACCTGCGGAGAAATCACGAAAACTACCAGGGTGCCACGCGCGTTACGGGGGTTATCGGGCTCACGGGCCCACGGCGGAATTGGATCGGGGAGTTCCCAACAGTCGAGGCGACAGTTGAAATGGCGTCCTCATGTGTCCGCACATATGGCTGCGCCGTGCTCTCCGACGGGACGCTGGACAGCCGATTCAAAACGACAGACGCGTCGGTGCTGGGGCGCCGACGGTTGACGCCGGCAAGCCTGTCCATTTGCTCCGAAAGGTATTCGGACGGGACGCTCGAGAGCGGGCCAAAGACGATCGAGGCCGAGTCTGGCCTCTGCTGAACATCGAGCCGTTGAAGTTGCGAGTTAAGGTATGCTTGGCGGCGCGAATCGCTGCTGCTGCTGGGGAGGGATCCGGGCGGGGGTAGCGAGCTGGTGGGAGGAGATCCGGACGAGGGTCGCGAGGACGGTCGCGAGGGCAGCGGCGGGGGCAACGGCGGCGAGGACGAGTGCGGCTGGGATTCGCCATTGAACGGAGTAATCTTCGCCACTAGTTGTTTCTCGACATCCGACGGCGCGAATGGATATCGCTGTTCTGCAACCCGACGGCGCCGGTGGACGAAAAGAGATACGGATGCGACGACGATTATCGCAATCACAGCAAGGGTGCCAACAATTATACCCAGGAGAGCATTTGTTGTGACGCTGGACGATCGCGAAGCGGCGGACGATTCGGATGCGGAGGTTGGCGACAATCTGCAATGTAAAAATTAATGGAATATACAATACGAGGTGAAAACGGACGTGCGTTTGGGCTGCAGTGGTACCGGTAGAGCTAGCCGCGGCGCCAGCGGAGCTTGTGGCACCTGAGGTGACCGAAGCCGAAAAAGTGGCAGTCCCAGTTGCAAAAACAGTCGAGTCTGTGGCAATATCGACCTCATTGCTGGTCGCCAAGACTCTGTGAAATTTCTCAGTTGGCGGTTCTTGAACTGTATATTTCTAATAACGCACAGTGTACCGGACAATCCCTGAAAGGTGCCATTTCCACTGCGAACTATAAATCAAATCGCGCATAAGGAGGGGAAAGTGTCCTGACATACCTGCCTGGGAAGGGAACAACAGCAGAAGTTGCGAGCGGCGGAATGTTGTCAAGCTTTATACCGGAACCACCCGCCACAAACCACAGTTGCCACCCGTTAGCAGGCTCGGAGCCGTCGAGAGTCCACTCCAATGGAACTTGAGCGCCCTTGACGTAGGGTCCAATGACGGGGTCGAACGCTAATGCTGACCCCCGCTGGGTGTGAAAAAGAAGAAGAAATAAGGCAAACCTGGTATTGCCTTGAGTACACGTAGGGCTCGATGAGATTGTGTGGACTCACAAGTGAAGAAGATTAAAACGCATTATAGTGAATACAGATCTTGAAGTTCACCCGACGGGCAGCGGTGAACAGAAGAGGCCCAGCCTGTCTGGGATCGGATCCTACGAGGTGACGGTGAAGGAACGCGAATCGGCCTTGAAACCCCATGTGAGAGTATAAGTGTGAATGCGGAGTCCGGGCTCTTGCGGAGTACAGCCATGTGTGTTGCCAAGCCGGCGGGTTTGGGCGTTCCTTGATGCGTACCGCTCGCTTATGATGTCCATCATTGATTCGGTACGACGAGCTAGCCATTCGTGTTTCGCGAACGAGCGAGGCCGCAGGTCGTCTGGAGCGGGGGCCTTCCCACTGGGAGCTTGCTGGGAACCAGCCTAGAATAGCACTACACGGAGTTTGAAATGTTGCTGGGGCGGCACGCCGGGGGGCCAATTTGTCACAGCTCCCTGACTGACTCGTTGCCTATTTGATAAGCGGGAGCGCAGTTAGGCGGGGAAAAAAAACACAGCCTTGCCGTGTGTGATCCGGATGCTGTTGATCCGTTTATTATGTGAAGGTTTTAGGCTCCATTCGGCTACCGTTACTTTGCCTTACTTTGCGTAAATCGCGTTACTTGGCAGGTTCCTCCCCAGCCGCGGTTTCGAGGATAACAATCCGAGTAGTGGTATTACAAGCTGATAAAGAGATAATTTTTTTGTTTTTGTTTTGACGTGTGACCAAAGCGTTATTAAGTGAAAAAAAGTTGGAGGTTATCCCGGCTGGCGGATAACATATACAGACAACATAGCCAGAATTCCAAAGAATCTACGAGAAATTCAACTATGTCCTCAGTCACTGCTCAAAATATTGCGATGCTCATGTACATCGCTGCCTTGAGCATATAAAAAGCATACAGGGTGGTCCTTTGCCTTTCTCTACCTGGGACTCAGGCAAGGCAGTAAGAAATCATAAGTTTTGGCTGTATTCACCAGAACAAGTCCGAAATACTCCCCATCTACCTCCAGTATTTTAGCCAGAAACTCAGAACGGGGTATTTTACCCCTCTGTTTAGACAAAACATTTTATATGCATTGTTGAAAGGGTTCACTGCTTTTCTCGGTGATTTCGTCCAAATTGTGGCTATGTTGTTTGTATATGTTATCCGCCAGCCGCCGTGGAGAGGATAACCCCAACTTTTTGTCACTAGTAACATCACGTATAACGCGGTCCGAATTTCCCGGTCAGTCTATTTTCTTAATCCACTTGCAATACCACTACTCGGATCGTTATCCTCGAAACCGCGGCTGGGGAGGAACCTGGTTACTTGGAGCTACTTTGGAGCAAAATTAAGCGGGCGAAGTGACGCAACATGACGCAAAGTAACGCTAAGTAACGGCAGCCGAATGGAGCCTTAGCCTCCTATTGCCCAAATAGTATCGTTACCTCCGACCAGTACTGTACTTGATTTTTTTGCGGGAACAAAATTGGGAAAGCACTTCAAGGACGCCATTTGTCAATTTTAGACCGCGGGCAATCCTCATGTGATCGTGTTCGATCGGTGCGGCGAAAATTTGGCTAGCATCTGCGAGTATTCTGCGAGTATTCAACTGAATCAGGCGCCGAATATTCAGACATTCATTGAGGAACACAGAAAAAAAAAAAAACCATTTATGTGTCCTTTGTGCGTATCATCATTTATCCGAGCTCATTTCTACTTGCTCTGTGACGGAGTCTGTCTCGAGAGCTTATGAATGCCAGAACAACTGTTATATATCTCTCCCGATCAGCCAGGATTCGGTAGGATTACAGTCGCTGGATACTAATACACTGACTCGGAAAAAGTATTGGATCACGTGCAACATATAAAATATTGGATTTCTGTGCGACTCCCAGCCGATTTCAGGTAGGTCTAAAATGCTGTAAGGGTAGCCATATAATTGTAGATAACACATGTAAAAACTCGAGACTGTAAGTGAAGAACTGGGACTTGTGTGTAGAATTTACGAGGCAAGGGTGATCCAATTATTAATCTGTTTATAGGCAGCGGACAGAATTCAAGTCAGAAGAGTCGTTTGACGACCTAATAAAATGCAGAAAACTTACGAGGTGTTAATAGTCAGTCGAACCACCATTTCCCTTCAACAAGTCCCGGACTCGGTTGGGCATACTGTCGTATAACGTTGCAATAACCTCCGGATCAATGTTTTCCCACTCCTCCTTCAAAGCAAGCCAAAGCTCCTCCCGATTCTTCGGCAATGGATTGCGAGCACGCACCATGCGGTCGAGGTGATCCCACAAATTCTCTATGGGGTTCATATCGGGTGAATTCGGGCACCAGGGGAGGACATCGATGCCTTCCAGATCAAGCCAACCCATCGCGTGACCTGATGTGTGCTTCGGATCGCCGTCCTGCTGGAAATAAATGATCGCGCGGTCCAGATCGTGCTTGTCGAGAGTGCTGAGGAGGGATTGGGAAAGGATATCGGTGTAAACAAAGCGATCCATGATGCCCTCGATGCGGTGGAGTTCGCCGACACCATGCCGGGTGATGCACCCCCACACCATAACACTCCCGCCACCGTGCTTGACCTTCTTTTTGGTGTATCTGGCGTCATTAGCTTCCCCTGGCTTCCTCCAACACCACTCCCGGCCATCAGAACCCAAAATGTTGAATTTGGACTCATCAGAAAATATGACCGCCCGCCAATCCTCCACTGTCCAATAACAATGGCGCTCCCCCCAGTCAACTCGCTTCCTACGGTGACGAGCGGTGAGAAGGGGCTTCGACTGTCGAATGTAGGCCTTAAGCCCCTGTTTTCGGAGTGCTGTGCGGATGGTATCGACATGAATTCCGGGGAAAAACTTCCGTTTCAGGTCGGATGCATTCTTGGCACGCCCAGAAGAGAGCATCCGGAGGGCTTTTCGGATGTCCCGTTCGTCCAATTTGGGGGGACGACCCTTCTTGGCCCCTTTGGACTCGAAATTATGTGTCGAACCATAACACCTGTTGATCCTGGACACCGTGGAGGGGGCGACATTCTCTTTGTCCGCAACGGCCCTATTGGACATTCCTGTGTCCTTCAGTGCGACTATGGCAGCCTTTTGAGCAGCAGTGGTGTCAGACATGATGAGGAAGAAGGTGTATGTGAAGTTAGAGTGTTGTACGACGCGTCGTTGTGGTGGTTCGGATTGAAAACGTGATGTTGCCCAAATGCGGAAAAAGAATTGGATCACATGTGCGCGATGTTGACATCATTCCTCCCCGACGGCGTCGTCTTTGACCCCCTCTCTGCAGGGGTCACTAGGGTCCCCCAATATGTTTCTAATGCACCATGGAAATATTTGTTATATGTACTCTAGTGGTTCAGCAAAGGCATGAAGCTTTGAACCTCGGTGATCCAATACTTTTTCCGAGTCAGTGTACATGCCCTTGAACCTGCCCTTGATCCTCCCGAGTCGCACATCTTGATTGAACATTATGATGTCCTCTTACGATCCAAGGACACAAATTCCTTGCTCGATTTGAAGCATGGCTTGCTTGAACTATATGTGGAACCGATATCAATGTGCATATTCGCTTGTTTAGTAGAGTACGAAAAATGATGTCGTGCTAAAATTAGCTACAGATCCACTCAACCGGACCAATCCCCTACGACAGCACTGTAGCACCACGGCAAATCAGCACATATTTGGGGAATGAAGCAAGCTTTGCGTACTTGGCCGTGGTCATCCCGTCAAATGTAAGTCGATACATCCCAAATTTGATGCTTATTTTAAACGAATTAAACAAACATTAGAGCATAGGGAAGAAATTGCGTACTATCCGGCCCCCGCGCCCATGTTCCCATTGACGGTATAGCTCAGGATCGTGTCGCCGCATCGTTCGTGATCGTGTACGACAGACTTCCAGACGGGCCGAAAGCCCCGCTACAAAGGACTCGTGAATTAGATCGCGGGTATCGCAGGGCAAAATTAGCCTGAGGGCAGCGTTTACGAGATACGATGCGTTGATGTGAGGCCATGGTAGTTTCCGAGGTCGGTCGTGGGGCAGGCGGCATTGCCGCGCACGTAGTCCTTGATGCGGAGCGTCCCGGCCACCACGTCGAGGGTCACCAGTGGGTTGTTTTCTGCCACGCCGAACACCTGCATGATGTGGAACCACGTCGAGCCCGTTCCGGTGGACGCGTACAGGTACTGCTTCCACGTGTACGAGAACGCGGTCCCCGCGGACACTGGTGAAAAGTGGAACTCGTCGCGCTGGCGGGGCGAGTCGAGGTGGTTGGTGTCGAGCTGCTGCGTGGGGTGTTCGTTAGGAACATGTGGTAACAATCCGAGATCGTCGATAGCGTGCAGCCTGATTCGAGGACACCTGCAATTTAATTGATCCGGTGGCACCGACCGGCCTTCGTTGATAAATAATACCTGAGGCTTGCCAGGTCATGCTTCCAATGGTTCCTCGGTTGAAGGACGTGCCTTCGTTGATCGTCGTGGGCGGTATCTTGATCATTTCCTACATAGGTCAGATCAGTTCACGAGATGGGGCGAGGGGAAGAGTCAACACCTCTTCTGTGAGACATTGACATCCGCCTCCTTCGATGGCATTGAGATAGGTCGGCGATGCGCAAAAATCCTTGAAAACCTCGGACGTCTCAGGGATGAACTTCCCATCCTTGTTGAGCGCCAGCCTGTTCAATCCCCATGGGCATCAAGTCGCTGAAAGCAGAGGGATGCTTACCCTGCCTGGCACTTTGAAAGACACGTTTCGCCGTTGGGCTCGAACCTATAATATGAAGTCAACCCGAGATCTTTGGGAATGGGCGGAGGGTTACTCTGGATTGCATTTCATCGCACATTCTAGGGTCAATGTGATGCCTGGCCCGCATACTTGCACTCCATTCTTCACGGGTGTGCCTAAGGGGCGCCGGGGCTTGTAAAGTGGAGCAAGAGAAAAATAGCTACGGCAAAAGTGCGCCTGCTCGACTAGAAGAGTCGAACCGTCCTGGGTGAAGCCTGTTACGGTTGGGACACCCAGCGGCTGCTGAACAGCAGCCACTATGCTTGGGCCTTCAAAGGAAGGACGCGGGTCTGTTAGGCCCCCGCCTATGCGCTGACAACGAGATATGAACATACGGGCTTTGGAGATGGGGGTAAGAGCAGCGAGAACAAAAACTACGGCAACCGCCGTTTTCACCAAAACTAGAGAGACTGCGAATCAAATGACGACCTGGGGCAAACACGAAGGGAGCAGTACCTTGAAGGCCCATTCTGTAGAGAACGGATGCGGTGTGTGAGAGAGATGGTATGGTATAAATACCGATTTTTCCGAAGAGAACTACAGCGGGTGCTGGGGGACTCTCTCCACCGCGGGGTCTAGACGTCGATATCCACCTAGGTAGTGCCAACTTGCCACTTCCATTAGTTGGCAGCAGAGGCTAGAGTGACATGGCGGCGGACCCTATGTCGGGAACTAGTCATTAGTTTGGCTACGGCGGGGACTTACTGTACGTACAGGAAGGACAGGGAAGCGAGCAGGAAATCGGACGAGCGTAGAAGTTGCCCCTCTTCGTAGAGCGGATTCCTCCTCTGGAACGACATATAACTCTAGGCAAGGACAGGGAGCTACAGCAAGTGTAATAGAAACGGGTTCCGGCGGATGTCGGATGTCGGGTACGAGCTTCCGGAGCACGCGCAAAATTAAGTGCAGGTTGCTTTCGAAGCAACGGCGAGAGAAATTGTAGGCAAAAGCGAGATGTCTGGGCCTAAAATCCCTATAGAAACCAACTATGTTCTTTGTCACCCGGACAGCCTTCGCACTGAGAGTGAATCTTCGGTGCAGCAATTTGGGAATATCTCCAATTTGCAGGCTGCGATGTAACTTAGCTATGTAGTAAGAAATGCTTTACTTCACAGCTAGTATGCAATGTGTTGAATGAGCGCTTAGCTTCACTTAAGTTCACACAGATCGGTGAGGGACAAAAGGTCTACCTGGATTGTAGGGGGATAAGAAGTGCAGTGTGTCCACAAGAGGGGAGACTCCTCTTTATATACGTAGAACTAGCCTAATTATAGCCGTATAGCTTACTCAGAATGCCTCGGGCTGAGTCAAGTTGAGTGCCCGAGGTTCGGGGACAGCCCGAATCGCACCAGTGGAGCCCGAGATGCCCGAGCTGAACCGTGGGAGCGCGGCGCGTCGAAACCGAGAGTTCAGGGAGGCTAATAATACCAAACGGGCCTGTATCCATCACAGCAAGGGGACACCCAAACTTATCGAGCTGTTAGTTTGATTGAATATGGTGCGGACAGATTGAACTAGATGAGCTACTAGGTGGCGGGCAGGAAGGATGTACAGTGAAATCAAAACGTAGGGATGTCCATTCTGGTCGAGCGAATTCCTCGTGTGTATTGATGCGTGGATCCGAGTAGTATAAAAGCGAGGCTAAACAGAGCAGGGCCCGCTGCGAGAAGTTACGTCGGCTTGAGAGTCGAGACTTCCTTGAGATTCCTTGAGTTCTGAGTTGCCGTCACGGTGGACCGCACACCATGGGCCCACCGGTATGATTGCAAGTTCGGTGGAGTCGTGGCAAATGTTCATCTGCGATATGGGCGAAAAAAAGGGAAGGGATGGTTGGATCTCTCTCAGTGCGATGGATGGTACAAGTCGAAGATAAAAAAAACCGTGTTTGATCCGATGCTCGGGAGATGCCGAGGCGATAAGATATGACAAAAGTGAACATGATTGATCTACGCCCAAACATTCATGGACTGCGAAGGAGCATAATTTGTTCATAGGAGTAGAGTACAAAGAACGAAAAATTAGCTACAGACCCACTCAACCGGACCAATCCCCCACGACAGCACTGTAGCGCCGCAGCAAATCAGCACATCTTTGAGGAATGAAGAAAGCCTTGCGTACTTGGCCGTGGTCATCCCGTCAAATGTAAGTCGATACATCCCAAATTTGATGCTTATTTTAAACGAATTAAACAAACATCAGAGCATAGGGAAGAAATTGCGTACTATCCGGCCCCCGCGCCCATGTTCCCATTGACGGTATAGCTCAGGATCGTGTCGCCCGCATCGTTCGTGATCGTGTACGACAGACTTCCAGACGGGCCGAAAGCCCCGCTACAAAGGACTCGTGAATTAGATCGCGGGTATCGCAGGGCAAAATTAGCCTGAGGGCGGCATTTACGAGATACGATGCGTTGATGTGAGGCCATGGTAGTTTCCGAGGTCGGTCGTGGGGCAGGCGGCGCTGCCGCACGACGCGCCGCCAGTGCCGCGCACGTAATCCTTGATGCGGACATCTGGAAACCGGTTTCTGACGCATAGCAGCCGGCCCACGTGGTAGATGTGGCGGTGTCTCGGTAGAGCTCTGTAGAGCCAAGACTTCTACCGTAGATCACCTGTTTCTATGTACCTCTACGGACGACAAGTGCCCTACCATAGGCCTCACCGTCTACTCTTCCCTATCGAGCCCTCTGTGCCTTTGACATCGCTGTCAATGCTTTCGACTTTAAGTACAAGTCAAATTGGGCCTCTCAACACACGCGCTCTACTAGTAGCTTCAAGCTGAAGTTCTGCTCGCTCTCAGCTCTCCTTTCCTTGCCATAATGGACTTCGTCGCAATTACTCTGCCCTCTGCAGCTTTTCGGCCCCCCACCATCTCTGGTGGATGATGCCGACGATGCGGACCACTCCAAGTCCGACTTTGTGGACTCTGTCAGAAGCTCGCAGCCATTCGACAATGGAGAGGAGGACTTGCGGCTTTATGAGGTACGTCAGCTTCCAATCCTTGTCCTTCTCTGCTGTAACAACCTGATTCACAGACACCATCACGTCTACACTTCCCCGCGCCATCTGCCTGGGCAATCCTATCGGACTCAACTACCGACCCGGCCTCGGACAGTGCTCGCCGCCGTCGCCTCGTTAGTCGCGTACCACTGGTTGTTTGTCAAATCAGAATATCTATGGCTGCACCATCTTGACAAAATACACAGATACCCGGGGCTGAGATGTCTATCTCTACGCTGACCCCCTCTGTTCGCTCCCGAAACCTCGTTTACCGTGTTGGTTTGGTGAGGGTGCCCATAGCCGGGTGTCCTATTTCAAGGGTTGCACGTAGGTCGAGTGAGAGACTTTCATGGGATCCGCTGTAAGCCTTATCCTTTTCCTGACCATTTGTCATCTGAATCTCTCACTTTCGCAGGTCATAGCCGGCATAAATCGAACATGGGACCCGGAATCTCGCCCTGGAGTTCAAGGAAGCTATGCTGCGTGATGCGAGGTAAGCGTGTCCTCTCCTCAGTCGCTCTGTCCTGCTCACAGTACATACAGGGCTACTGCAGCTGTCCAGGACGAGTCGGAGGGCGAGCAGGAAGACGATGCGGAGCAGGGGTTCTTCAGCCAGGCCCTGTTTATGGCCAACCAAGTCCCGGTCGTCAGCCCAGCTCCTGCTGACAC
Source organism: Mycena rosella (assembly GCA_029378255.1). Lineage (NCBI taxonomy): Eukaryota > Fungi > Basidiomycota > Agaricomycetes > Agaricales > Mycenaceae > Mycena > Mycena rosella. The sequence continues at coordinate 7,740 of JARKIE010000229.1, read as the reverse complement.
TACTAGTAGTGGTTTCGTAGCATGAATACATTCGTTTCTCTCGCCTGCATTTCCTATCTAGTACATCAGGAAATCTGGGAAAATAAGATTTGAAGTTGCGGTGATCACAACTTTCGGCAATATTGATCCGCCATTGCAATGCCATATATTGACTTGCGATTTGGCCATCAATGTTGCAATGATATTGTGAAGAATGCTATTATTGGGGAGGAGTTCATAAAGGTGCTACAAGAGTACCACAAAATTGGTGCGCGATTGCAGCTTCACTCCAACTCAGGGGCGGCTTTGCAACTTGTTACAATGTTATTGTCGCCATATGCTAAACATGAAAATACGGTCGGATGCATACCGAAACATGATGTAAGTAGTCTGCGGCTATGAATTTTGTCGTTTGAAGCAGGGTGCGCAGGACAGAAGCAGGAGGCGCAGGAGGGACCGAGGAATTTGACTACGTCCATTTGAAACTCCGCTCCGGCGGATCTCCCCGCCTATGTGTTTCATCAATTGTTCATCACAAGTTCATCAGCACATGCACGCGGTCTCCCAAGTGATACTTAAGAACCAAGAGATTGCCAACGGGCAACGTCTTCTTTGCTTTCCCCCATCTTCCCTTGTCGCTTCATCCCTCTTCCATCCCCTCTTCCCACAATACGGGCCTCTCTGAGCCTCTTTCGTTCTCCAAACATCAAGCATCGTCGGTTCGCTGCATCAAGCTTCATGTTCTGAGTCAAAGCCACATCAAGGCGTCAAAACAAGCCAAATTCAAGGCCTCAAGACTCCTTGAGAATTTAAACTTCAAGACCCACTCTCACAAGGCAATCCAAGATCATCGTCTGAAGGCATCAAGACTCCGCAAACGCACATCAAGCTCTTCTTTCTGCGGTTGGCATCTTTGAGCAGGTTGTTTTTGGATGTATAACATATCGGTGCGTGCTCGGCATCTTCCGTATTCCCGTGATAACATGTTTCCGAGCAGCCCGCTCGTGTGTTTTGCTACATGTAGCCAGGATTTGATACGTAGACTTGCAATATATTTGTTTTCAATCCCTTTCCCTGTGATTTAAGTGTATCGGACTGGATTGAGGAGCAAAGAACGCTATACCCCCGGCCTACGGCATGTTATGCAGTCCTCTCCAATCCAATACATCGTGTTATGTCGGTTGCGAGCATTGTGATGCCCCGCAATGATTGCGCACATTGCCAAAGGGGGGACCTGCACATAATCAAATCTGATGGATTGCAATGATGGTCACAATTATTGTGAAGATTGTGTCGCTTGTACGCATCGTAATGACCATATATGGCATTACAAGAAATTCCCGGATTCCCTGATGTATCGGCGCATTGGGATTTGATTGGGATGAAACACTGAGATGACCGCATTGATGTCTGCGTTTGAACGGCACATGGCTGTCTCTATGGGGAAGGGCCGCCTCTACCGAGCTCTACCGAGCTCTACAGCTCTACCCGTCTATGGCTCTATCAATCTACCAACAACTACATCGAAGGGGGGAGTTGCTACAGCTCTATCTCTGTACCGGACTCTCTCACCCGCTACCCAGCAACTGGGCTTTTCCCAGATCTCGGAGCGTGCCGACCTCCGCGTCGAGGGTCACCAGTGGGTTGTCTTCCGACACGCCGAACGCCTGCATAATGTGGAACCACGTCGAGCCCGTTCCGGTGGAGGCGTACAGGTACTGCTTCCACGTGTACGAGAACGCGGTCCCCGCGGACACTTGCGGAAAGTGGAACTCGTCGCGCTGGCGAGGCGAGTCGAGGTGGTTGGTGTCGAGCTGCTGCGTGGGGTCGCTCGTTAGGAACATGTGGTAGCAGTTCGAGATGGTCGATAGTGTGCAGCCCGATTCGAGGCCTCCTGCAATTTAATTAATCCGGTGGCACCGACCGGCCTTCGTTGGTAAATGGTACCTGAGGCTTGCCAGGTCATGCTCCCAATGGTTCCTTGGTTGAAGGACGTGCCTCCGCTGATCGTCGTGCGCCGCTGGAGGGTAGAGTTTCCCGTGGGTGCAGGCACGGCAAGTGTACCAACAAGCACGCTCGCAAGAAGCGAGTGAGGGACCACATAATTCGAGAGGCGATAGGTGGAATGAGTTTGGTAACATATGGAAACCTCGTTTTATACGTCCCTCGCGGGTCGATCCGAAAAATCCATATACGGCGGCCTAAGGGTTGGGCGTACAAGTACTTCAGGCGCGGGCCTATAGTAATCTGCCAGTAGGAGCGCATTGACAGAAGGTCCACGTCGACAAGGTAATATGCGTTCCCATGGCTAAAAACGGCGTACACGGCGATCTGCGGAATTGGGGCGAGATTCGGCGAAGAGTTTGCACGGATGACGGGAGCCAATAAACCCAAAAAAGATATATTCCGAGGGAGACTCGGGCCTAGTAGACTTACGAACGACTGCGTTAACTTTACTTGGCACTCGCCTGTAGTGATGGCAAAGTTCGGTTCGGTTCAGGTTCGGGCCCTTTTGCCCGAACGCTGAACCTGAACCTGGCGTTCGGTTCAGGCCTTCGTTGAACCCCGAACCTGAACCTGGCGTTCAGGTTCGAGGCGTTCGGTTCGGGGTTCAATGGCGTTCGAACGGCCGAACCGAACCTTTTTTCCCCGAAGTTCATAATGGCCGGGCAGAGCGACGATATCGAATTGCGCGAGCCAACATATATTAGGGGCACCATACATGTATTTTCGGGGGACAATCAAACACAATTTAAGCGGCCTCTGAACCGTCCTCTACAAGTTCATCATACCCAAAGTCGTCGTCGAGCTCCGCAATAAGGAGCGTCAATGTGCTGGGTCGCGATCCCCGCTGCGCTGATATGCCATTGCGATAAGCACCTTTCAACAATTGCAATGCTTCGAATAGTGTGGGGTTCAAGCCTGTTATGACACTTTGTATCAGTAAGGCTCCCGCTCGAAAAAGCACGTTCAGCGGGAGTAGCCGAGCCCTGTATGGCCAGGTAATCACGGGAGATGTGGCGTAGAGTCGGAAGTGTCATATTGTGCTTTAAAAGACGAGTGGGGATACCAGGTCACCACGTAGTTGGATTTCTACACCGAAAAGTGTGGTTGATTTTCATGCCCTTCAACACTCCTTTTGGCATGAATTAATGGGAATTTTTGCCCTGGGGTTCGGCGTTCGAACGCGTTCGAACGCGTTCAGAATAATGGCCCCAGGCCCGAACTCCGAACCGAACTTCAGGTTCAGGTTCGGGGATTTCCCGAACCTTGAACCTGAACCTCGCGTTCAGTTCAGTTCGGTTCAGGTTCGAACCGATTGCTGAACCGAACCCTGCCATCACTACTCGCCTGGGTCGGGCAGGTTGGGCTAACCGCGCGGTGATCGTACAGAAACATAACAGAACGTTCGCGTTGACGCGGTAGATCCTCGAGGTGTGGTGAGAGACTGAGATCATCTGAGAGTCAGACGGCAGTGAGAGAATTATCAAAGAAGATGCCCACGTGAGCTTCGACAGGCTCTTTCATTCTCCGACGCCACGCTGCGCCTTTTCTTCCTCCCACCATGGCCGCCTTCCGTGAAGTATCTTTTGAGGCGCGTTCGGTTGTCCAACACGTATCCTGCCCTAACCTCACGCCCGAAGACTCGGACTCACTTCGGCGACTATGGGTGATTGCGGCGGTTGTGCTGCGGCCGAACATCTTCTGGTCCTTCGCGTAGCGCATGCAAGGCGCGGTCGTCTCTCCGAGACAGAAATGGTCACTGGAATATACCTCACTCTCGTTACTGGGGTGGTACGCACACTACCTTACTGGCGAGTACCTTGACAGGGGACTGTACGTCGAACGGACAAGTGCCGCGACACGAGGTCTACCTCCCCTGCGCAAACGTGCAGATCAAGTCTTGCTCTCCGACTTAAGTCGCCGAACTCTCGACTCGCCTGCGCAGCGATGTGGTCCAATTCGGGAAATGTGAGCCAAGGAGCACGCTGCAGTCCATTGAGCCGCGGATGTGCTACATAGCCAGTCAGGCCGAAATTAGGCCTATCGTGGAGCGCTCCAACACATTCCCGTGAAGCGCTACCTTCCGAAATCGCGGATGTCCGACTATTTATGTGCACCGCCGCACTCAATTTAATTAACCGGTTGCTATGGGTGTGATGGGCTCTGGTGCAGTTACTGGAAATTACACTGGCTTACTCTTCTGCTATCTTTGGGTCTGCTGCATTTCTCGAAGGAACAACCAGTGTCACATGACAGTCGTCGGCAGCGGCTCCGGGCCAGACTGATTCGGGTTCGGGCTCAGCATCGACGTCGTCGACTGATTCAGAACCCATCTTCGGGTGACTCGTCCAACTCTAATCGCTCAGCGGCTCAAATTACACATTACTACTCACATAGAAACTTCGGCTCCGTCCAGTGTCCACTCATCGGACTCCGGTTGTCTTACCGTCATTCGCTGGCCCCGGACTCGAACCATCAACGGAACCATCAACGGAGTTGTGCAAACTCTTGTCATGAGCTGTCCCCGGCACCGCCGTCGAGCATTCGGTTCCGCTCAAATCCTGGGGTATTTAAGTCTTCTGCTCCGTCCTCAATTGCCCAGTCCACAGTTCTTGAATCCAATCATTCAAATGGTACGCATACCGCTTCCATTTCAAATTCTGACCTGACACTCACTCCGACATTTGCAGTCTTCCACACCGACCTCGCCGCTACATACGCTGCCCTTATTCTCGCCGACGCGGAGTCCGAGATCACTGTGAGTTGAGTCCTGGACCACTCAGAATACATCCTCACCTGGTCCCAGTCCGGATAAAATCCTCGCCTTGACCACTGCGGCGGGCGTGGATATCGAGCCAATCTGGGCGACACTCCTCGCGAAGGCGCTGGAGGGCAAGAACGTTAAGGAGATGCTCTCCACCATCAACGTTGGCACGGGACCGCTGCCCCTGCCGGCGCCGCTGCAGCCGGCCCAGCCAAAGAAGTCGCTGCGGAGGCTGTGGAGGCTGTGGTTGCCGATGCCGACGACGAGGACTCCGACGGCGACATGGTGAGTTTTAGTTTTTTTGATCTCGCCAATTTATTGACGCTGTTTTAGTTCGGTGGTGGCCTGTTCGATTGAACAAGGCCATTGAGCGAACAGTATTACAATAACCACACTCGTCCTCGAATACTTGAAGGATTCGTCTTGGGGACCGACCGCCGCTGATTCATGCTGCGGAGCCGCCAACCCCATGTTGTGCTCAGCATAGTCCTTGACCGGAACCTCCAGGTCGTTCTACAAGCTTGGTCGAGTGTGTTGTATGTAAATCTTAGTAAGTATACATCTGTGACACACTTCTAGCCTCTTTCGCCGATATCACTTTCAACCGGATGTTTGAATGACCGGTTTCTATTCTGGCCCGCAATCCCAGACCTTTGTCTTGCCGTTACTTAAGCTTGGACGATCGAACACATAATTCTCTAAATATCTCCGCTCAAGAAGTATCCTCCTACTGGCTGTTGTATCAGCGAAAATGAAAGAAAAATGCGTGGCGTGGGAATTGAAGCAAAGAGTGTCAAACTATACACAGCTTCTGGCAAGCTTTCGGTCCTCACCACGCCAAACGCATTCTGACTTGTTCGACTCTCGCTATGGAATTTATATCGAGGACCCGAAGCCCGTGAAAGTTTGCCAATGGGGCGATTGTCCCGATGCTGAGATCGGATACGGGGATCAAAAAATGAAAATGTGCGCAACGTGCAAGTCGTCCGGTACTGCGTTAGTCCTGTGGTTACCGCGCCATGCTGCCAGGGTTATTATATAAGCATCAACCACGTGCTCCATCCTTCGAAGCGTTCGAACGCGACGAAACTCGATTGGGCCGTCCGATGGGGCACGAAACCAATGTGTATATCCAAAATGGGGATGAGAACATGCTCCGCTCCCAAATTTCCGGAGGAACGTCGAATAAGAGGCCGACCTCGGGTTTTTGCCGAGAATTCTTACGAAATGTCAAGGGGACTCAAAAAGTGCTCCCGGGATTGGCAGAGCATTGAGAACTATTTGAACTCAAGCAGACTCAAAATTCGCGTTGAATAGCGCAAGACAAGCACAAGACGCGTGAAATAAATGAATTGTGTGGTCGTGCATCGTCCATCATTTCTGTGGTACTCACACGGCAAATTGAGTGGTTTCGGGGGGCCTTGAAATGTTCCCGAAATCATTAGTTTAAGGACCATTGACAGGAGTCCTGAAAATGGACCTGAAATGTTAAGCTTCCGCACGCCCGAAGCTGAAGCCGAAACTACCCGATTCGGGTATGTTTTCGGCACCTTTCATTTGTTTAGTTTCGGATGCAGTTTTGGCTCGCCTGAAACCGCTCCTGAAACCAATAGTTTCAGGAGCACTTTCAGCATGCCCAGAACTTATTGTTTCGGCGGCCCGGGAACCGCCACCGAGAACAATAAGTTTCTGGTCCGGGTTTCCGGCGAGTCGAAACTGATTCTAGGCCGCGGGTGCCGAAACTTATTGTTTCGGGAGCCGGTACCGGGCTTGCCGAAAATAGGTTTAGGGCAAGGGGGGATCGGGATTCAAATTTCGGATATAGGGTCAGGGGAGGGGGGTCCCAGCCAAGGCTGAAAAAACTTTTTACTATATGTTTTGCACGACATAATAGATATGTTGGGAGAGTGCAGGCACACAGAATGAGTGGTAGAAGGTGTACAAGACCCTCCACGCCAAAAGTCGGCCAAAACATCTTCGGACCTGGGTTTAAAGGTTCGAGGAAGGGCAAATTAGACTCATAATGCACATGAGAGTAACAAAATTGAAGACAGAAACACATTGTAGCCACACAGGAATCTCAAAGAGGTTAGCTTCGCGAGTCGCGATAACCGAGCTGGATAGGGAAGCTGTCTTCAGGTGGGGTGAAGCGGCACATGACTCGGAGCGTCGGCCCGGGCCTAAGGGTCGAACCACCTTCCCTATATGGAAGGCCGGGGGAGGGGGTCCCTCGGAGGGCTGAAAAAAACTTTTCGACCCTATATCCATTTTTCGAATCCGATTCCCCCTTGGTTTAGGGCAGGCCCAAGCTGCTCCTGAAACCAATAATCTCAGGAGCAGCTTCAGGTAGCCTTTAGCCATGTCCGAAACTGAAAAATTCAGATGCACCGAAAACATCCCCAATCGGGTAGTTTCGACTTCAGCTTCAGGTGTGCAAGAACTTTGCATTTCAGGTACGTTTTCGATTCCACCTATTCTGGTCCCAAAACTAATCATTTCGGAACGTTTCAGGGTGCCCCGAAACCTCTCAATTTGTTGTGTGAATGCTAGCGAGCAGACTGGAAAGAGCACAAGCTGTACTGTCAAATTCCTCCCATTATGGACTCGGGATTGGATGGATGTGAGTGTGGGCCCAGAGCGTAAATGAGTAGCTGAACGTCCCGCAGACACACGAGTCCCTTTTCGATGGGCGCTCATCGAAGGGTTCAGGATCCGGAGCGATCCATCCAGGATTCAGAATACGGTTTATGGGTTCAGATTACGAGGATGGACAGGCTTATGAAAGATCGCCCCGAGCCCCTCCTGGTCGAATCCACATCGGTTTTGACCTTCGACGCAATAAACAGCTCACTGGGCCTGGTCTTTGCCCTCCCGACTCCCGCGCCATTATCGACGCAGGCGGGATCAAGGGTTGGTGTGATATTCAACGCCTCCCTCCCCAAGGGCGTTCTGGTTATACCCTGTGGCAGGTGCAACACCACGATATCCTCGAG